>WAAF01016616.1:144264-174608 GCA_013400475.1 Tricholaema leucomelas | reverse complement strand
AACAAAACAAAAAAACAAAACAAAAAAAAAAAGAGAGAGAAGGAGGACTGGAGATGTTTGTGTCAACCTCGGGGCACAAAATACTGCTCTGTCACTTCTGGTTCCTGCAAGCCACTGCTAAGGCAGGTGCAGGCACTGCTGGCCTCCTGCCCGGGGCAGGGGTGGTCACCTGTGGAGCAATGGGTGTAAGCTGCAGCACAGGAGGTTCCAGCTCAACACAAGGGGGAACTTCTTTACCGTAAGGGTCCCAGAGCACTGGCACAGGCTGTCCAGAGAGGTTGTGGGGTCTCCTTCTCTGGAGCCTTTCAAGGCCTGTCTGGATGTGTTCCTGAGTGATCTGTGCTAGATTGTGTGGTCCTGCCCTGGCAGGGGGGTTGGACTTGATGATCTCCCTGAGTCCCTTCCAGCCTCTAATATCCTGTGATCCTTTCCTCCCTGTGGTGGGAGCTGTGATGTGGGAGCACATGCTTCCAGTACAGAAGGTTTTTCCTTCTCCTCCTGCTCTGAAGCTCACTGACACCTGGACTTTCTGTTCCATTCATGCTTTTCAACTTGCCTTTTACCTGCTCAGTTTTCTTTCTTGTGGTCCACTGTTGTGGTGGTTTAGGTGTTCCCTGCCCCCTCCACTTTAGAAATCACCCATACTAGACTCAGCTGGCTCTGGAAATTGAAGCTTATTATTTACAGCTTAGCAGAACATACAAGCAGATATTTACAGTATATACAGTTATATACAGAAATAGACAGAGTAAAAGGTGATACAGAAACACAGCAGCCCTCCCAGAAACCTGAGTCCCCAGGAGGGGCTCCCAACCCCCCTTTCACTTTCTCCCACCCCTCTCAACCTTACCCCAGTCCCAAGGAAGAATGGAGGTTCGGCCAGGGGCTTAGGAAGCAAGGTGGATTAGCCAGAGAAACAGAGGGTGAAGTTAGAGAGAGAGATGCAGGTCAGAGCTCCCCAGCAGGAGTAGTGCCTTGTCTATGTTTTGATTCTTCTTGTATCTCTCAGCAAGCCTATGAGTGAAGTAGACATCACCACTGTTTTCCTTTCACAGCCCGTACTCTAGTTCTTCTCACCAAAACATTCTAGCTAGCTTCAGACTAGCACAGCTGTTCTCTCTGACCCACCTGAGTGCTTCCCTCGTTCTCAGAGGACAACCCCAGATCATTTCAGTCTCCTGCCCAACCGTAAGAGACGCCTTTTCCGCCTGCTCTTTGGCAGAGTGTGCCAAGAGAACTGCCGGTGAAATCAGTCACTTCACCTGCCTGCTCATGCAGAACATCCCCCAGGTTTTCCCAGCTATCCAGGCTTTTGGAATTCTCTTCACAGGCTGTGACAGCAGCCACAGGGAAAGGGGTGGCTCATTTCCCAAGACGCGGAGAGGTGCCCTTGGTTTTTACAGCAGCGACTTCAAAGCTGCAGGGAGCAGGGCAGGTGCCACTTCTGCTTCACCGTCCGTGCCCCGCTGCAGTGCTTTGCTTTCAGCCACTGAAAATGTGGAAGTGCTGCAGAGGGCAGGTTGCAAAACAGGCCCTGAAATCTGGGCAAGAAATCTGTCCTTTTCTAAGTAAAAAAAAAACCCAACACCCAAACAACTAAGTCAAATAAAACTTTTGCCTACATCTTTTCTAGCTGACATACATCAGAGTTTCCTTGGTGTGTGGGGGTGGTTTTCTTTTGGTTCCTCTAAGTTATAAAAGCTTTTGCTCCAAGTGGTGAGATTTGTAGCTTATAAATCCCCCTGTCAGCTCAGGGCAGATGTTCAAGAGCTGGGCTCAAGGCTGGAGTCATTTCACAGTGGTGAAAACCAGGGGTTTAGTAGCCCCTGAGCTTCATTTCAGTGTTCAAAATGAGGTTCAGGATGATTAATTGAACAGTTTTGTTTCGGTTCTTCTTGGGCCTGATGGTGGTTGTGGCAGGAACTTCTCTAGAGCTTTGGTTTCCTTCTACATGTTCCCACTTGGGCCCTGGATTGCCTGTGTCTAAATTGCTTGGGTCTGGAATGTCTTCAGTTGCTTGTCTCCATTTTTCTTTCCTTTTGGTGTCCAGATTGATTCTTGCCTGGGGATGCTGTGTGCTTCCACTGCTGCAAAGTGCCTGGCTGCTAACATATTAGTCTGCATTGCAAACCTGACCTCGGAAACGTTCAACAGCACCTGAAAAGAGAAGAAGAAAAAACAAAGGCCCTTGGGCCTTGGGGCAAATGCAATGAAAATAACTCCTGCACTTTGCATAAAAGAGCTCAATTAATTTCCCAGCTTAGCCTTTAGCTTCTCCACTCATCGCAGCTTTTGGCTGGCAGCTTGCTCGGTGTCAGGTTCCCTCTGCCCTGCTCCCTCCCAGGTCTGTTTTGTCCAACTTCTGGCTGCAGGAACACCTCGATGCTGACAGAGTAGCTCACCAGTTGCTGCTGCTCTCACCTTTGAGCACCAGGAGAGTTTGAACCATGAGAGACCTGGGACTGGTTAGCCTGGAGAAGAGCAGACTGAGAGGAGATCTTGTTTATAAATGCCTGAAGGGTGGGTCTCAAGAAGAAGGGGCCAGGCTCTGTTTCAGTGGTGTCCTGTGATAGGATGAGGGACAATGGATACGAACTTGGAACCCAGGAAATTTTCCCTTAAAATGAGGAAAAACTTCTTTGCTGTAAGGGTGATGGAGCCCTGCAGCAGGCTGCCCAGGGAACTTGTGGAGTCTCTTTCTCTGGAGGCTTTCAAGAACCACCTGCATGTGTTCCTGTGTGACCTGCCCTACGTGATGCTTGTTTTGGCAGGGGTGTTGGACTCAGTGATCTCTGAAGCCCCCTTCCAACCCCTAACATTCTGTGATTTCTTAAGAGACAGAAGCAGGAGGACCTGCATGGTCCCATGGGCTTGGCTGAGGCAGCTGGAGCCCAAGGCTGGTTTTGGTGTCTGAAAATCCTTGTCATCTGAGTTGAGCTTCTCCCAGGTGCCTCCAGTGGCATCATTCTCCCTCGTATCAGGTGATAGAATGAGAAGAAATGGCCTGAAGTTGTGCTAGGGTAAGTTTGGGTTGGAGATGAGGAAAAATGTCTTTGCTGCAAGAGTGGTCAGGGATTGAAACAGACTGTCCAGGGAAGTTGTGGAGTCACCACTCCTCTCTGTGGACATGGCACTTCAAGATGTGGTTTGATGGTCATGGTGGTGTTGGGTTGAGGGTTTGACTTGATGATCTTAGAGGAGGTTTGCAACCTTAATGATTCTCTAATTCTGTGATTGAGTGGGGAGGACTTATTAGGGGTCCACTGTTGGGCAGGAGGGGCTGGTGGGGATGGTCATCTTAATGTTGGCAGAGTAATTGGCTTTGAGCAGAGCAGCACCACGTGTTACCTGGAGGTAACTCTGATGGTGTCTGTGTGTTGGGAGCCACTGGTGCCATGGTGGCTGCTTCAGTGCCCAGGAGGGGCACATGTGGATGTGTGTTTGCATATGGGTGTCTTTTCCCACGTGGGTTTGCAGAGCGTGTTACAGGGCAAGACAAAATGCCTGATTTTTGGAGCCTCAAGCACAGTGCTCTTGGCAGGTGTTGCAGGTTGACCTCCTTTTCCCCTTATCCCATTCCTGACCAGAGTGGGAATTAGGCGGCAAGGGGCTGGGAAGAGCTGCCCGGGTGAGGGAGACAGCGAGGACAAACAGGGCTGCTGTCAGCTGTAGTGCTGCTTTGGGGCAGGGATTAAGAGTGGAGAGGTGAGTCAGGATCCCTTCTGAATTCCTAGCAGCCATGTCCTGCCTTTAGTCTGTCCCTCACTCCTCCTGCCAACCTCTCATGTCAGAGTGCTGAGCCTGGGCATTAAAGGGGTTGCTGGATGGATTGCCACATGAGAAAAGGCAGGCAGCTGCTCCTGGAGGTTTCTGAGTCCTGCATGAAGCTCTAAAACTCACTTTAAAAGTTTTAAAAAAAAGAGAATTTTAAAAAGTCACCCCAGGTAGCTCTGGAGGGCTGCAGTGTGGTGTACCTGGAGAAGTAGTTGCAGGGGTAGAGCTCTCCAGGTTGGCTTTCTGCCCTTTCGTTTGAGTCCTCACAGTAACAATCTGGTCAGAAGCAGGAGTGAATAACCCTTGGAAGCTTGCTTTATCCCAGTGAAGTTTTGGCCCTCTCCCATGGTACCTCAAGGGTTGTCATAGAATCAACCAGGTTGGAAGAGACCTCCAAGCTTATCCAGTGACCTCTGGAGCTCATCTAGTCCAGCTGCCCTGCTAGAGCAGGGTCACCTTTCACATGATGATCATAGGATCATTGAATCAGCCAAGTTGGAAGAGACCTCCAAGCTCATCCAGTCCAACATAGCACCCAGCCCTGGCCAATCAACCAGAACATGGACTCAGAGAATGCATCAGGTTGGAAGGAACCCTCAAAGGTCCTCAACCCCCCTGCAGTGAACAGGAACATCTCCAACTAGACTAGGTTGCTCAGGGCCTTATAGAGTTTGACCTTGAATGTCTCCAGGGATGGGGCCTCCACCACAGGACTGGGTGCTAGGTTGAACTGGATGAGCTTGGAGGTCTATTCCAACCTGCTTGGTTCTATGATTCTATGATACTTCTGCCTCTGTTCATGGCCTGAATACATGCTCAGGTGGCCCTGCCATGCATGGACATCTCCTGGTATGGGAGATGGGAGCTTTACTGCTGTCAAAATGATCAAATCTTGTCTAGGAAAGGTTCTCAAGGGCAGAGAAGACAAAAACTGGGCAGTAGATTTGGAACTGGCTGCAGGAGATGTAGAGTGGACCAGGACATCATGAGCTCCTGCTCAGCCATGGCGAAGCTTGTACCCAGGCTCTGCATCCATGAGGTGGTGGTGGAGGAAGTGTTTGTTGTTCCCTTTGGATGGGTGGTGCCCTGCCTGTAGGAGAGCACAGAGCAAGGCCTTAATTAAGGCAGCAGTAAAGAAACAGGAGTGTCCTGGGAGGCAAATGGAGACTTCCAAGCCTTGCAGTCTCCGTTTAGCTCCCACGTGTCTGACAGCTTTTCATCACCCTGTGGTGCAGAGATGGGGTTTCAGATGCAGGGTTTCTGTGGCCAGCCAATGCTGCCTTGATCGAGGAGTTTCCAAACCCTTTTGTGCTGAAGGCTGTGTGGAGAGGAATCTTGTGGGACATCCCTCCCCAGCCTGCAGATGTCAGACAGCTCTGCCAGGAGAGCGCTCAGGTCAGAAGGAGCTGGAGGAAGCGATGCTCTGCGAGTGCTGTTGGTCTGGATGTGAAGCCTCAGAGGGCAGCTCCTCAGCTCTGCTGCCATCCACAAGTGCCCTAAAATTGCTGACTTGCACCTGAAGCCCAGAGACTCCTGTGCAGCAGTGGAGCTGGTGGCAGCGTTGGCTCACGGCACTGCCGCGGGGCTGCTGCTGCTGGTGCGGAGCTGGAGCTTTGCAGGGGGTAAGGAGCAGACCCAAGGGGCCAGCCTGGTTCTCCTCTCCCTCTGCTCTGCCCTGGTGAGACCACACCTGGAGTACTGTGTCCACTTCTGGGCTGCTCAGCTCAAGAGGGACAGGGAACTGGAGAGAATCCAGCAGAGGGCTACGAGGATGAAGGGACTAGAAGGTTCTGCATGAGCATGGAGCATTTGCAGGGCTCATAGAAGGGTGTGGATGGCTTAATATTCCGTGGGCAGTTATTTGGGTGGAGGTGGGGCTCAGTCAGTGAACAGAAGGTCAGGATACTGGCCTGGATCAGGCTAATGCTGCATCCATGCTCCTGCATGCTGCTCCATGTCCTGGGCTGCATCAAAAGACCAGCAGGTCAAGGGAGGTGATTCTGCCTCTCTTCTCTGCTTTGGTGAGACCCTACCTGCAGTACTGCATCCTGTTCTGGAGCCCCCAGTACAAAAAGGACTTGGATCTGTTGGAGAGAGTCCAGAGGAGGCTGCAGAGGGTTGGAGCGCTTCTGTGGGGATAGGCTGAGGGAGTTGGAGCTGTTCGTCCTGGAGAAGAGAAGGCTCTGGGGAGACCTCCTTGCAGTACCCGAAGGGAGCTACAGGAGGGCTGAGGAGGGACCTTTCATGGGGGCCTGTGGTGATAGGACAAGCAGCAGTGATTTGAAACTGAGCAGGGTAAATTTAGGTTAGAGGTTAGGAAGGAGTTCTGTACTCTGAAGGTGGTGAGACACTGGAATGGGTTGCCCAGGTAGCTGTGGACACTTCATTCCCGGAGGTGTTCAAGGCCAGGTTGGATGAGGCCTTGAGCAACTTGGGCAAGTGGAAGATGTCCCTGCCCATGGCAGGGGGGTTGGAACTGGACGATCTTGAAGACCGCTTCCAACTCAAGCCATTCTGCGGTTGTGTGATTCAGAGAGACTGCCCTGGGTGTTTGCCGTGGTTCACCTCCCCAACACATGTCCCTCTCCAGGAGTCCTGGTCGGAGTGGTGCTGCGCTATGGCATCCACGTCCCCAGCGACGTCAATAACGTGACGCTGAGCTGCCAGGTGCAGACCAGCCCTGCCACGCTGCTGGTCAACGTCAGCGGCAAGTACTATGAGTACACCCTGAAGGGGGAGATCAGCGCCCACGAGCTCAACAACGTCCAGGACAACGAGATGCTGCGCAAGGTGAGGCGAGGCAGCGGGCAACCGGCTGGCAGCAGTGCTCCCCTCTGCTGCCCTGGGGATGGGGCTGCTGGCGTAACAGACTCTAATGCTCTCCCCCTCTCCCCTCTCCCCCCTTCCCCCCTCTCCTTTCCCCTTTTATTCCCTTTTTCTCCCTTCCTCTCCTCTCCTCTATTTGCTCCAGTTGAGAACAGCTATAAATTACTGGCACAGGTTGCCCAGGAAGGCTGGAGGTGTTCAAGGCCAAGTTGGATAAGACGTTGAGCAACCTGGGCTAGTGGAAAGTGTCCCTGCCCATGGCAGGAGGGTTGGAACTGAATGATCTTTAAGGTCCCTTCCAACCCAAACCATTCTATGAATAGATTCTATGAATCTCTGAGTGCAATGAAACTCCAGTTCCAGCTGATCTTAATTTAAACTCTTGAAACTCTCACCTGTGCCTCCAAAAGATCCCGGACAGATCCTCAGCATTGACCCAAGCGCTTTTCACCTGGTGGGGGTATGGAGTGCCCCTTGTATATTTTATATGACCTTTTTATTTGGCTGCTTTTTGTTGTCTTGCCAAGTCTTAACAAGGCCTCTTACTGATTTGTTTTTGTTTTCCCTGAACAGGTGACTTTCGATCCTGAAGTATTTTTCAACATCTTGCTTCCTCCAATTATCTTTTATGCAGGCTACAGCTTGAAAAGGGTACGTGCAGTGCTTGTGTTTGTAGCTCCTCTGCCTCCAGAGCAGTTTTCATACTCAAGGGTGCTTTAGTGCTTGCTCAGCAGGCCAGGGCTGCAGAGCTGGGTATGGTTTTCCTCAGCACATTTGGGACTGTGGGAAGCAGGGCTGAGCGTGCCCCTGTCAGTTTCTGCCCAGAGAAAGGTCAGCAGCTTCAACCACTTTCAGCATGGGTTTGTGCAGGGGTTGCTGAGGTCAGCTAGGCCATTTCAGCCATCCTTGCTTTGGAAGCATGTAGGAGGGTGAGAAGGATTTTGTGATGGTTTGGGTGTTACCTGCCCCCCCGCCCCACTTAAGAAAATCACCCAGACTAGACTCAGCTGAGCTGGAGATTAAAGAGTGAAGCTTTATATTGACAGCTTAGCACAAGATACAAGCAGAGAGTTACAACATATATACAGAAATAGACAAGTTAAAAGTAATGCAGAAACACAGCAGCCCTCCCAGAAACCAGAGTCCCCAGGGAGGGGGGACCTCCCAACCACCCTTCCACTTCCCTTTCAGCCCTCTACCTTATCCCAGACTTTTCCTTACGTTCAAGGTGAGTTTGGAGAAACAGCCAGGGGGTTAGGAAGCAGAAGGATTAGTTAGACAGCAGTTTAGAGAGAGAAATGCATGCAGCCAAAGCCCAAAGAGCAACTCTCTTATCTATATTTAAGTTCTTGTTTTTATACATCTCAGCAAGCCTATGAGTGCAGCAGACATTAGCACTGTTTCCTTTTCACAGCCTGGCATCTAATTCTTCTCACTAAAATATCCCAGCTAGGCTCAAAGTAGCAGAGTTCTAGAATCCAGCAGCTCTCTGACATGCTGATTGGGAAGGAGAGGAAAATCATCCGGTTTTGCTTGTGGGAGAATGAAAGAGGAATGCTGCTGAGTTGGGAAATCAGTTCCCAGGGCCTGAAACAGCACCTTATTAAATGCAGAGCTACAAGAAAATGATCTGTTTGTGTTTGTTTATGCTGCATGCACTTCTGCTCTGGCAGCAGACACTTGTGCTGGGCACTGTTCAGCTGTGCTTGTCCAGTCGTGGTGTCTGAGCTAGGTCCAAATACCTGCAGACACTGTGTGGGTGCCTGTGCAGGCTTGAAAGAAATTGTTAGCAAATTATAATTCAGGGTTTGGGTTATTCTTCTTTCTAGAGGCACTTCTTCAGAAACCTGGGATCCATCCTAGCATATGCCTTTCTTGGCACTGCAATTTCCTGCCTGGTCATCGGGTGAGTAGCTGGAGCTGGTCTGTTTCTTCCATGCGAGTTTGAGCCATGCTCAGAGGCAGTGTGCTCTGAGCCTGGAGCTGTGGCTGCTAATCCCGGTCCTGAAAGATCTCACAGGCTCTTTGGTACAGCTGCTTAGCAGCAGCAAATAATACAGGTTACTATCTAAACTTTTGCTGTGTGGACAGGCTGAGGACTAACTGCATAGTGCTTCCTCAGCATCCCAGACAGAATAGCTCTGTACATAGCAGGGAAGGTTTCACTCTTCTCTGAAGGCTGTCTTGGTAAAATCATAGAATCACAGAATCAGGCAGGTTGGAAGAGACCTCCAGGCTCACTCAGTCCAACCTAGCCCTGGCCAATCAACCAGACCATGGCACTAAGTGCCCCAGCCAGGCTTTGCTTCAACACCTCCAGGGATGAGGACTCCACCACCTCTCTGGGCAGCCCATTCCAATGCCAATCACTCTCTCTGCCAACAACTTCCTCCTAACATCCAGCCTAGACCTCCCCTGGCACAGCTTGAGACTGTGTCCCCTTCTTCTATTGCTGGTTGCCTGGCAGAAGAGACCAACCCCACCTGACTGTAGCCTCCCTTTAGGTAGCTGTAGACAGCAATGAGGTCTGCCCTGAGCCTCCTCTTCTGCAAGCTGCACACCCCCAGCTCCCTCAGCCTGTCCTCACAGGGCTGTGCTCCAGGCCCCTCACAAGCCTTGCTGCCCTTCTCTCAACACCTTCCAGCACCTCAACATCTCTCTTGAATTGAGGAGCCCAGAACTGGACACAGCACTCAAGGTGTGGCCTGAGCAGTGCTGAGCACAGGGGCAGAAGAACCTCCCTTGTCCTGCTGGCCACACTGCTCCAGAGCCATTGGCTCTGCTGCCCACCTGGGGACACTGCTGGCTCATCTTCAGCTACTGTCCATCGGCACACCCAGGGCCCTTTCTGCTTGGCTGCTCTCCAGCCAGTCCTCGCCATGCTGTGACTGATAACTTTCGGGGTTAGTGCAGGGGGTTGGAGCCCACTTGAATGTCACTGTGATGCACTGCAGAGATGAGTAATTGCCACTTCTGCTCACCAGCTCTGTGGTCTATGGCTGCGTGGCGCTGATGAAAGTCACCGGGCAGCTCGGGGGGGACTTCTACTTCACTGACTGCCTCCTGTTTGGTGCCATCGTGTCAGCTACTGATCCAGGTATGCCAAATGGATTTGGTTTGGGTTTGGGTCCCCCCATTTTACAAACATCTGGCTCTGTTTTGTGGGTGGTGATGAAGAGGGGAAGAAAGTCCCCTGCAAGTTCCCTCCTTCTGAATTTCGGAGATTGGTTTATTTGTAAGATTCTTAGAGGTGAGCTCTGTCTCTGTGTCTTTTTATTTTCCTCCAGTGACATATAAAAACCTTCCCAAACCTTTCCTTTCCTGAGTCATTGTTTGCAAAGAATCCAAGCAATCTCCCACTTGGCTTTGCTGGGGCATGGGGCAGGTCCCCACTGCATCTCTGCCATCCTGTGGGGAGGGTTCAGTTGATGGCTTCAGTTCAGCTATTTGCTTCTGCTCCTGTCTGGGTGGGATTTTGGGAGGGGTTAATCTCATTTAAAATAGATCTTAACGAGCAGTCCTGAGGACAGGAAGTGACACCTTGGTCTACTGATGCACTTTATACATCAAACCTATGAAAAGCATGCCGTGCCCAGCTGAATTTGCCTTAGCTCCTGGTTGCTTAGATGCAGTAGCTGTTCCAACTTCAGCTGAATACACAGTGCTGCAAAAAGCCCTCTCTTTCTTCCTGCCCTTTGCTGAACAGGGCTTGAATGTCTTCCTTTGCAGCCTGGGCTACACCAGTGTGGTGGGGCCAGGTTGAGGAGGGCAGTGACAGCATTAACCCCCACAGGGTGGCTTTGGGGAAGTCTTTGTAAATGCAGATGCTGGTCAGTTTTGTTTGGAAGGGAGAGGTTCATGTCTGGCTAAGCCAAGGCTTCTATCCTTTTGAAACAAGTGCCAGTGGCTGTCATTCCCAGGTGAATTGGGACCTTTTCCCACTCCTCTTAATGACTCATTTCTGTTTTCAAAGGCAAAACCAGGAGCACTGTGTGTATGTGGGCGAGAATAGTGCTGCTAGAACGTGACCTGCAGCAGCCACATCTGTCTGCCAGGTGGAGATGCCAGATGTGCATTCCCCAGGAGCTTTTAATCCTCTGTTTTGGAGGCTTTTTTGGGTGACTGTTATCTCCCTAAGATGTGAATCCTCTATTTTGGGTGTTTTTTGGGTGACTGTTATGTCCCTAAGATGTGAATCCTCTATTTTGGGTGTTTTTTGGGTGACTGTTATCTCCCTAAGATGTGCCAGGTGCTGATGTGGCTGTTGCTGCTGATACTTTTATTAAAGCAAAAATACAAAGCAAAATGATTTAAGTTCCCTGTCCATGGTGTTGGAGTTAAATTGTCTTCGAGGTCCCTTCCGACCCAAACCATTCTATGAATCTATCATGTCCCAGGTTGTCTGAATGTATTTTGGGTGGACTTGTGGTCAGGGCACCTTTAGTGGGGCGATGTTGCTGTGTGACTGGAAGGTTGAGCATCCTCCTTGCAACTTAACAAGGGGCTGACATGCCAGGAGGGGCACATATGCAAAGTGGGGAGCAGCTCACAGATGTGCTGATGGAGTTGATGGCAGAGGGAGAGAGGGCAGGCAGGGACCGTAGGAGGTAGAAATGCTGCTTAGGAGTGCTGCAGGTGAACTCTTGGCATTGTGTCCCTCCTTCAGGCTTCTAAATGGGCACCAGAAGAATTCACAGGTATAAAAGGGGCACTTCTCTCTGCAGAACTGGCTTAACCCTCTCTCCAGTGTGCACAGATGAGCCCCTGAATGCCGTTTTAAAGGCCTTCCAGAGAAGCTGATTGGAATTAGCTGAGCCCTCTGCAGCAGCCTGGGCTGTGTGCACAATGCACCAAGTGTCACATCTGGCCTGCTTTAGGTGTTGTGGGTTGTTATTTTGTTTTGCAAGGCTGATAAGCAAAACCTGCTGTGTTTTCGTTATCTTCTTGGAGCTGTTGAGGTGGGGAAGAGCTTGAGGGTACTCTGATCCCTGCCATCTGGCTGTTGATCACAGGAAACGCCCCCTGCTCAGGGGTTGAGCTGATGCCTGTTTATTTCCTTGAATCCAAAGATTTCTCTTGGAGTATCAAGAGTATCTTGGAGTATCCATCAGAGATGGAAGGAAGAGACAACCATAGTCCTGGAAAAGCCTCATCCTCCTGGCTTTCTGCAGGTGGAGCAAGGCTCTGCTTGATGCTCTGAGCTAGTGGCAGCTTAAAAGCTGTGTGGCTTGTGTCAGCATGGTAACATGGTCCAGCCCACGAGCTCAGACCCTCAGGGAGCTCAGAGCAGGGCTTGCCTTCTGAAAACTCAACAGGAGTTGAGGTGTTTTAGTAAAAGGAGGAAGAGGGAAATGACAAAGCTAATCCAAACCTGAAAAGGAAGAGTCTCAAAGGGAGCACAGGCAGGTGGCTGGCACCATGGCAGCAGGGTGGCACAGACCTGGCAGGAGGGCAGCTTTCTGAAAAGGGGCATTTGATCTTTGCCTGCAGTGAAATAACAGCACCTTTTTGAATGTCTCTCTGTTTTTCTGTTTGTCAGTGACTGTTCTTGCCATATTCCATGAACTCCAGGTTGATGTGGAACTCTATGCCCTTCTCTTTGGTGAAAGCGTCCTCAACGATGCCGTTGCCATAGTGCTGTCGTCGTAAGTGTCTGCTGCTTTTCTTTTTGATTGTGAGCTGTGTTACCTGGCAGGTGCTGAGGAGAGCCACTGGCCTTGCTCCTGGAACGTTTGCAAGAGCAGGCCTCTATGAAATGGCCCCAAAGCCTGTAGTCACCTTCTGATACAGCTCACTGCAGACCACAGCAGGTTGTCATTCCAACTTAGCCCTGCACGATACATAGTTTTGGTTGGCTTTTATGTCACAGGCTCACAGAATGTTAGGGGTTGGAAGGGACCCAAGGAGATCATCGAGTCCAACCCCCCTGCCAGAACAGGACAATCCTATCTAACACAGATCACACAGGAACACATCCAGACAGGCCTTGAAAGGCTCCAGAGAAGGAGACTCCACAACCTCTCTGGGCAGCCTGTGCCAGTGCTCTGGGACCCTTGCAGGAAAGAAGTTCCCTCTTGTGTTGAGGTGGAGCCTCCTGTGCTGCAACTTACACCCATTGCTCCTTGTCCTATCCCAGGGAGCAGTAAGCAGAGCCTGTCCCCCCCACTCCTGACCCCCAGCCCTCAGATACTTAGAAACATTTATCAAATCCCCTCTAAGTCTTCTCTTTTCCAGACTAAACAGCCCCAGGTCGCTCAGCCTCTCCTCATCATCCATGCCCTCCAGTCCCCTCATCATCCTCGTAGCCCTCTGCTGGACCCTCTTCAACTGGGAAGCCCAAAACTGAACACAGTATTCAAGATGAGGTCTCAGCAGGGCAGAGTAGAGGGGGAGGAGAACCTCCCTTGATCTGCTGGACACACTCTTCCTGATACGCTCCAGGATCCCATTGACCTTCTTGGCCACAAGGGCACACTGCTGTGCCATGTCCAGCTGGCCCAGCCAGCAGGCAGCTTTGTGTTCCTCTGAAGTGGGAAAAGCACCATGCCTGCTTTTCAGCCACAGGATAGCACCCAAACCCCTTGCTGATGGCTTTGCTCCTACTCTCCTTCCTTCTCACCCACAAACACCTGCTTTTGTTTAGGTGGGAAAAGTTGGTGCAGCAGCTGTTTCCTTCTCCTCCTCGCTTTCTGTGCCTCCAGAAGATTTCACTGAAGGCATAGGAAGTTTTTCACTGAAGGCATAGGAAACTTGCTGGCTTCCTAAAGAATGTTTTATATTCTTTCATACTTCATGACCCCTGCAGGTGGGATGTGCTTTAGCTGCCTTCTCACTGCCTCATCCTCCTGGGGATTTGTTTGGAAGTATGTAATACCTGCAGTGGTGACAAGTTAACAGGGAGCTGAGACTAAGGCAGGAAAGCTTGCTGGAGTATTTGTCACTCCAGTGTGCTGGTTGTGTGGGTTGGGCTGAGGTGGAGGCAGCAAGTTGTGCTTACTGGATTGAGTGTTTCTGTTGAGATTCGTACTACCTGCTGGCTTTAATGATGGGTAAGAGTCAGTGCTGCACAGCCAGGTTGTGTTTAAGAAGTCATCTTGAGTGGGGAGAAGGTGGGGGCTTCCAGATAGGAGGTTCTGAGTGCAAACAGATGAGTTCAGCATCAGAGTACTGACACTGGAGGAAGTGACTCTGCACATGTAGGTGACCACACCATGCGTGGCCATTTGCCTCTTGCACTGTTTCAGTAGCAGTTTGGTAGCTGGTGCTCAGATTTCCTTCTTTCCTCTTTCCACAAGCTGACTTCCATCCACCTCACTCCCTGAAATAAGATAATTTGCACCAAAACCAGCAGCTGCAAGCTGCAGTCCAAAGTTATTTTGCTGAAGGGCTTTTGTGCAGGCTGGCCCAGCAGTGTGCTGACTTCTTGGGGGCTTCTCAGCAGTTAATCTGTACCTGCTTTCAAGCTTACAGAATCAGAGTTGTTTTAGTGGGAAAAGATCTCTAATATCTTCCAGTCCAGCTGTTCTCTAACTCTGCCAAGTCTGGTGCTAAACCATGGCCCTCAGCACCTCATCTCTGCCTCTTTGAAACACCTCCAGGGATGGGGATTCTGCCACCATGCTCCAGGCAGTCTGTGCTGAGCTTTGAGAACCCTTTCAGTGAATAGGTTTCTTCTTATGGCCAACTTAAACCTGCCTTGGTGCAACTTGAGGCTGTTGCCATGGTTTTTGTGGTCATCATAAGCAGCATAATGCAGCCCTGGTCAGCATGGCAGGTGTCAGATCAGTGCAGGTGATTCAAGGACAGCCTCAAACACGTCTTAGATGCAAGGAGAAGGTGAGGGCCTCTTGTGGGAAGCAGTGTTCCTCCAAGAGCAGTCCAGAGCTCCTTTTTATGGTTCCCCTTTTTTAAACTGAGCTTGGTGTTTGCCTTGGTGTTGCCTCTGCAACAACAGAGGCTTAAGTGGGGGAGACACATGGAGATGACTCAGCTCCCACATTCAGGAGGTCTGCTCCCCGAGTTAGGAAATGCAGGCATGAATTGGGAGGATGGAGAATTGGGGTATTTCTAGGAAGGTAGGTGGGCTGGGTTGGGTCATAGCTGGTGGTGAGTCCCACCTTGTCCCAGGGGTGAAGAAAGGCTCCAGCCACAGCTGGTGGAGTGCCTGGGTTCAGTGATTGCCCCGGGAAGCACCACCAGTTGCTTGTGCCTGTTGAAAGCTGGCACTGTGGGCACCCTCCCTGTGCTGGGGGAGGACAAAGAGCTGGGACTCTTCCAGTTTGTGGGAGCTGAGTGCCTTCAAGGCTCCTCTTCTCCCTGCTTTCAGTCTTGGACTGATGTCCATTCCCATGCTTGAGGAGCAGGATCCATGTCTTCTTGTGCTCTCCTGACCTGGCTTGGCTTGGTTGCAGGTTGAAGAGAAATTGAACCCAGAACTAAAAAGTTGTGGGCAGTGAGGTGCTGAGGCTGTGGTTCAGGAGCAGGGAGGGAAAGGGAGCTGCAGGGTCTCTACCTACTTCTTCTGAGAGAGTGTTCCACAGGGGCTAAATGCCATAGGGAGCCCTGTGGGCAAAGGGAATAAAACACGCTAAGAGCAGCTGGCAGCAATGATTTGGTAGCCATGAGAGATGCAGAAGCAGAAGGAAAACTGTAAGAGGTTAAAACACAAACCCAACACCCAAACCATCAGTTCTAGAAGGGGAAACAAAACCAGTCTGGATTTTAAAGAAAGCCTCAAAGTCCAGAATAAAAGCACATTGGTGAATGAGAAGTAGAGGATGGGATGGGCAAAAGAAACGAAACCACAGGGGTTAAAACTGTAGCCTGCAGAGTAAAACACAATGCAGACAAGTGAAAGGCACTGGAAGCAGGAAAGCTTGGCAAGGGAAGGATCACTTGAGGAGGGTGGCAGAAAAATATTGGTGTGTAGTTGGGGGAGAGAAAGCTGCAGGATGTGTGCAAGAGGGCACAACTTCTACTTTCCACTCCAATATATCTCGAGAGGTTAAAGAGCAACTGTTGAAAGTCCACAACCAAGAGTTCTAAGAGAGGCAGGCATGGGGTTGCTAACCAGGAAGTTAATGTTTCTGGGACGTTTATGTAGATAAAAGCAAGGTAAGGAGTTGCTGTTACAATAGGATGTAGGAGATGGATAGGGAAGAGGACCTCTGTACCTCAGCCTTTCCTAGTCAAACAGTGGAATGACCACTGCAAGGCTCAGCTCACCAGGAGTTAGGAGAGAGCAGGTTCGGTGCTGCAGAGCCCCATTTGCCATCTGACCACAAAGCTCTGTTGGGGTGTGGTGAGTGAAGACAGAAGTGTTGCTGTAAGCAAGCTGGCACTGTGCCGTTTGCCGCCCCACGATATTCCCCTTTGGAACCGGGAGCAGTGCCAGATGAATGTGGTGTGCATTAAATGTGGTAAACCAGCATAGCTCGGAGTTCCCCGGGGGATGTTCAGCTCAGCCAGCCCTGAAGAGCTGACAGAGACGTGTGGGCTTGTCAGCTGAATGCTCTGTGGCTCAAGAGTGCCTGACTTTGTAGAGAGCTGGTGCCAAACCTCCCAAATACCTTCACAAACCATGGACTGGATTTGCAGGAGATCATGCAAGAGAGAGTGTGATGGTTTAGGAGTCACCTGCCCCACCAGCCACCCCCCAGTGCAATCACCCAGACTAGACTCAGCCAGCTGGAAGTTAAGGAATGAAGTTATATATACAGCTTAGCATATATATACACAGATATGTACAGTTCTATACAAGTTAGAAGTAACAGAGAGACACAATACCCCTCCCAGAAATCAGATTGCCAGGAGGTGCTTCCAACCCACACCTCCTCTGCCCCCTCTGCCCTCTTTCCCTCCCTTCAGAAATAACCAGATCATCTCACCTATATCTCACATGATAAATCTGGAGAGATCTGAGGCTGGCTGGGTGGGCAGAGGCCAGTGGGATGGGACTGAACAAGGCCAAGTGCAGGGTTCTACACTTTGGCCACAACAACCCCAAGCAGCACTACAGGCTGAGGACGGAGTGGCTGAGAGCAGCCAGGAAGAAAGGGAGCTGGGGGCGCTGGTAGAGAGGAGCTGAAGATGAGGCAGCAGTGCCCAGGTGGGCAGCAGAGCCAATGGCATCCTGGGCTGGCTCAGGAGCAGTGTGGCCAGCAGGACCAGGGAGGTTATTCTGCCCCTGTGCTCAGCACTGCTCAGGCCACACGTTGAGTGCTGTGTCCAGTTCTGGGCTCCTTAATTCAAGAGAGATGTTGAGGTGCTGGAAGGTGTCCAGAGAAGGGCAGCAAGGCTGGGGAGGGGCCTGGAGCACAGCCCTGTGAGGAGAGGCTGAGGGAGCTGGGGGTGTGCAGCCTGCAGAAGAGGAGGCTCAGGGCAGAGCTCATTGCTGTCTGCAGCTACCTGAAGGGAGGCTGTAGCCAGGTGGGGTTGGGCTCTTCTGCCAGGCAAGCAGCAACAGAACAAGGGGACACAGTCTCAGGCTGTGCCAGGGGAGGTCTAGGCTGGATGTTAGGAGGAAGTTGTTGTCAGAGAGAGTGATTGGCATTGGAATGGGCTGCCCAGGGAGGTAGTGGAGTTGCCATGCCTGGAGGTGTTGAAGCCAAGCCTGGCTGGGGCACTTAGTGCCATGGTCTGGTTGATTGGACAGGGCTAGGTTGGATTGGATGATCCTGGAGGTCTCTTCCAACCTGCCTGATTCTGTGATTCTTTGAGATGTCAAAAAAAGACGACAGGGAGGTTAGGGTTAGGTTGGATTAAAGACTTAAGGCAGAGGCAACCACAGAGACCTGACTGCCAGAAGGAAGGAACAGAACTGAGAGCTGAGCAGTGTGTGAGAAGTGTCTTGTCTCTATTTTGCCTAGTTGCATTTCTCAGCAGAAGAATGACTGATAGAGGGTACTGTTGTTTGGTTTTCTCTTTCTTCTCAGAGCTAAGGGTTTCATTTCTCTCAGTAAAATATTCCAGTTAGCCTCAAACCAGCACAGAGGGGCTGTGGTCTGCTGCTTTGCAACATCTAGAAAGAGCAAACTCAGAGCCATACTTCTGGAGAGCTGCCTGGGAGTGAAGGAGATCCCAAACCACTCGAGGCATGCTGCTGGTGCATGCCACAATCCTGGGGGGGCAGGGATCGCAACTTGGGACTCAGGTTTCGTCTCCTTGATTTGTCAGGCTTGATGTCTGCAGCAGTTGTGCAGAGCTAATGTAGCAGCCCAGAGGTGCCTCTGCCTCCAGACTAGGAAGTGTGCTCTTGTGTGTGCTTTTGCCCCCCTCTTTCAGTTCCATTGTTGCGTACCAGCCGGCGGGAGACAACAGCCACACGTTCGATGTCACAGCGATGTTCAAGTCCATTGGGATATTCCTGGGGATATTCAGTGGATCTTTTGCAATGGGAGCAGCTACTGGAGTTGTGACAGCTTTAATATCCTTTCTGTGGTGTTTTTTTGACCCCAAGTTTTTTTTTTTTTTCTGTGCTATGTGGCACTTGGGTGCAATATTTCATGCCAGGTGGGGTTGGGCTCTTCTGCCAGGCAAGCAGCAACAGAACAAGGGGACACAGTCTCAAGATGTGCCACAGGAGGTCTAGGCTGGATGTTAGGAGGAAGTTGTTGGCAGAGAGAGTGATTGGCATTGGAATGGGCTGCCCAGGGAGGTGGTGGAGTTGCCATGCCTGGAGGTATTGAAGCCAAGCCTGGCTGGGGCACTTAGTGCCGTGGTCTGTTTGATTGGCCTGGGCTGGGTGCTAGGTTGGCCTGGATGAGCTTGGAGGTCTCTTCTAACCTGTCTGATTCTATGATTCTATGATTTTGTGCCTAAGTTAATGCAAGGCAGAGTCTCAGCCTGTTTAGGGGCAGGCTCTGTAAGGTTGCTGTGGTATACAACTGCATTTGATAGCATAGGATCACAGAATGGGTTGGGTGAAAGGGGCTTAAATATCATCTAGTTCCAGCCCCGTGCCATGGGCAGGGACACCTCCCACCAGCACAGTTTGCTCAAGACCTCATCCATCCTGGCCTTGCACACAGGGAGGGGACTTCCACAACCTCCCTGGGCAACCAGTTCCAGTGTCTCACCACCCTCACTGTAAGAAATTTCTTCCTAATGTCCAGTCTTAACCTCCCATGTCCCAGCTCAAAGCCTTGCAGTGGCCCTAGCACTGCAAACCCTTGTCAGAAGTCCCTCCCCAGCACTCCTGTAGCCCCCTTCAGGTACTGGAAAGCTGCTCTAAGGTCTCCCTGATGCGTTCTCTTCTTCAGGCTGAACAGCCCCAGCTCCCTCAGCCTGTCCCCACAGGGAAGGTTCTCCAGCCCCGTGATTATCTTGGTGGCCCACTCTGGACCTGCTCCAACGTTTCCATGTCCTTGTGCTGGAGGCCCCAGAACTGGATGCAGTGCTCAAGATGGGCTCTCGCAGAGCAGAGGGACAGAATCCCCTCCCTGTCGTGCCATTCCCTCTGCTTTGAATGCAGCCCAGGACAGGACTGGGTTCTGCACCTCAGGCATATATGACAAGCTTTTAGCCTACAGCTTCTCTCCAAGCTGTCCTTAACCATCTGCAACGTCACCAAGTTTACCAAGCTTCGGGAGTTCCCATTGCTGGAGACTGGCTTGTTCTTCTTGATGTCCTGGAGCACCTTCCTGCTGGCTGAAGCATGTGGCTTTACAGGCAAGATCCAGCACAGTCCTGCATCTGGGAGGGGGATCTGCAGGGCTGATGGGCTGGGAAGTTTTGCTTCTCTCAGTATGCATTGCAGCTGGAGCTCTGCTTTTGCTTCCAGAAGTTCAATTACTCTGAGTTCTGGGGTTGTTGCATTGTATTCTACAGTACGGAGGTGCAGCTCAGCTCCCTTTTCCTGACCAGGAGCCTAATGTGATGCTCTGCTCCCCAGGTGTGGTGGCCGTACTCTTCTGTGGGATCACACAGGCCCATTATACCTATAACAACTTATCTACAGAGTCCCAGCACAGAACTAAGCAGGTGAGAGCTCCTCAACCCTTTTCAGCCTCTCTGAATTTCAAGCTCAGTCTTTTTCCCTTCCCTCTGGCCAGAATGAAGTGCATCTGTCTTTCTGCCTGGTAAAATCATGGAGCAGATCCTCCTGGAGGCACTACTGAGGCAGGAGAATAGTGAAGAGGTGATTGGGTACAACCAGCATGGCTGCACCAAGGGCAAATCCTGCCTGACAAACCTGGTGGCCTTTTATGAACAGGTCACAATGTGAATAGATGAGGGGAGAGCAACTGATGGCATTGACCTGGACCTGAGCAAGGCCTTTGGCACTGTCCCACACCACATCCTGGTCTCCAAGCTGGTGACACATGGGTTTGATGGGTGGAGCACTGATGGATAAGGAACTGGCTGGATGGCCACACCCAAAGAGTGGCTGTCAATGGCTCCATGTCCAAGTGGAGGCCAGTGACAAGTGGGAGTCCCTCAGGGATCAGTCCTGGGACCAGTCCTGTTCAACATCTTTGTGGGTGCCATGGACAGAGGCACTGAGTGCAGCCTCAGCAAGTTTGCTGCCCACACCAAGCTGTGTGGTGCAGCAGCCAGGCTGGAGGGCAGGGATCCATCCAGAGGGACCTGGACAGGCTGCAGAGGTGGGCACAAGCCAACCTCAGGAGGTTCAACAAGAGCAAATGCAAGGTCCTGCAGCTGGGTCAAGGCAATGCCAAGCACAAATCCAGGCTGGATTGAGTGGCTGGAGAGCAGCCCTGGGGAGAGGGACTTGGGGGTACTGCTGGAGGAGAAGCTCAACAGGAGCCAGCAGTGTGCACTTGCAGCCCAGAAAGCCAAGCAGAGCCTGGGCTGCATCAGGAGAAGTGTGGCCAGCAGGGCCAGGGAGGCGATTCTCCCCCTCTACTGTGCTCTGCTGAGACCCCACCTGGAGTACTGCATCCAGTTCTGGAGCCCCTGGGACAAGAGGGATGTGGAGATGCTGGAGAGTGTCCAGAGAAGGGCCAGGAGGGTGCTCAGAGGGCTGCAGCAGCTCTGCTGTGAGGACAGACTGAAAGAGTTGGGGCTGTGCAGTCTGGAGAAGAGGAGGCTCTCAGGTGACCTTCTTGTGGCCTTCCAGGATCTGAAGTGGCCTCCAAAAAAGCTGTGGAGGGACTTTTTAGGCTGTCAGGGAGTGCCAGGACCGGGGGCAATGGAGCAAGGCTGGAGGTGGGGAGAGTCAGCCTGGCTGTGAGGAGGAAATCGTTGAGCATGAGAGTGGTGAGAGGCTGGAATGGGTTGCCCAGGGAGGTGGTTGAGGCCCCATGGCTGGAGGTGTTTAAGGCCAGGCTGGCTGAGGCTGTATTCAGCCTGCTCTAGGGCAGGGTGTCCCTGGGCATGGCAGGGGGGTTGGAACTGGCTGATCCTTGTGGTCCCTTCCAACCCTGGCTGATTCTATGATTCTACAGGTGGATTTTACTAGAGCTGCTTCTGCAACAGTATTTATTGCAGGGGTGATGAATGGGCTAACTTTTGTTGTTGTTGTTGTTAAACCTCTGATGTCTGACTTGCTTTTCATTCCTTTTTTCTCTTTCAGTTGTTTGAGCTTCTGAATTTCTTGGCAGAAAACTTCATCTTCTCCTACATGGGGCTTGCACTGTTCACCTTCCAGAACCACGTCTTTAACCCTACCTTTGTGGTAGGGGCTTTTGTATCCTTTGGAGCCCATTTCAGGAGATAACAAACCACCCACTTGTGGTTTTCACTCCAGTGTGTGGGTCGGGTGTCTTTCTTTTTCCAGTCAGCCCAGCTTTATTTTTACAAGGGGAATTCTCCAGTGCGGTGATGTCTTTGCTGGTTATTTTAAGAAGATGGAGGAGATTCTTTTCCCAGCTTTTTTGGACTTTTTGTTTTCATCCTCATCCTGTCTCATCTCTTTTTGTGGACATCCAAATCAGCTGCTCCAAGAGACTGGGTATTTGATGTGAAGGTGGTGCTAAAGCCCCAGGTGTGACCAGCAGGAGTAGGGAGGTGATTATACCCCTGTGCTCAGGACTCCTGAGACCACACCTTGAGGACTGTGTCCAGTTTTGGTCCCCACAGTACAGGAGGGACATTGAGGTGCTGGAGAAGTGCAGAGAAGGGCGATGAGGCTGGGGAGAGGTCTGGCAAACATGACCTGTGAGGAGTGGCTGAGGGAGCTGGGGGTGTTTAGTCTGGAGAGGAGGAGGCTGAGAGGGGACCTTATTGCCCTCTATAACTACCTGAAAGGAGGTTGTAGTGAGGCTGGAGCTGGTCTCTTCTCCCCAGTTACTAATGACAGGACAAGAGGAAATGGCCTCAAGTTGCATCAGGGGAGGTTTAGGTTGGATGTTGGGAGGAAGTTCTTTCCTGAGCGGTGGTCAGGCACTGGAACAGGCTGCCCAGGGAGGTGGTGGAGTCGCCATCCCTGGAGGTGTTTAAAAGGAGAGTGAATGTGGTGCTGGAGGCTATGGTGTAGTGATGAAGGCTGCTGGGATGAAGGTTGGACTGGCTGATCCTGGTGTTCCTTTCCAACCACAGTGATTCACAGTGAGTAGATGTTGTGCTGAGGGATTTGGGTTGGTCGAGTACTTGTCAGTGTGAAACTGATGATTGGACTCGAGGAGCTTGAAGGTCTGTTCCAATCTAAGAAACTTTGTGGTTCTGTGAGGTGAGAAGTGAAGGTGGAGCACCCAGAGCCCTTTTGCTCTTGGGCACTGCTCTGTCACCCCTTGCTGCAGTGTGATGCTGTCCTGAGAGGGTCACCTTCATCAGAATCTGAACAGCTTCTGCAGAGCTCTCATGTTCCTCCTCAGACCCAGAGCCTTTAGCATCAAGTATTTTTCCTCACCGTTGGTTCAATGCCTTCTTCTCTTCCCAGCCCTTGAGCTGCCTGGAGGAGGGGGTGGGAATCACAATCTGTTGTGCTGAGGGATTTGGTTTGGTCAAGGACTTGTCAGTGTGAAACTGATGATTGGACTCGAGGAGATTGAAGGTCTGTTCCAATCTAAGCAGCTCTGTGATTCTGTTCATCGTGGGGCTATGTGGAACCAGGAGTAGCTTTGCAAATGGAGGCTGCTTGGTATAGCTGTGTGGTTCCTCTTTTCCTCTGCTATTCCATTTGTTTGACCCTGAGAAGTTTTCTTTTTGGTCAAGTAGCCCAGCTAAAGCTAGAGCAGATGTCTCTGAATGACATGAGGAAGGATTCCCCCTTCTCTGGGCTATTGGGACTGGTATGTCTCAGAAAAAACAAACAAGGGTTTGGGAGGAATTTTCTTCCTATGACATGGGAGCCAGTGTGCAGAAGCATTTTCACCCTTTGCACTGGAGCAAGCTTCCACTGCTAAAGCTGCTGAGGATGTTGGGTAGTGATAGGACTGGGGGGAATGGATCCAAACTAGAGGAAGACAGATTTAGGTTAGATGTTAGGAAGAAGTTCTTCACCATGAGGGTGGTGACAGCCTGGAACAGCTTGCCCAGGGAGGTGGTGGAAGCCTCATCCCTGGAGGTTTTTAAGGCCAGGCTGGATGTGGCTCTGAGCAACTTGATCTAGTGGGAAGTGTCCTTGCCTATGGCAGGGGGTGTTGGAACTGGATTTTCCTTGAGGTCCCTTCCAACTCTGACAATACTATGATTCTGTGATAAATAAAACAGTGTTGTCTTCACCATGCTGGTTGAAGGAGTTGCTGCTGAACAGATGTTGAACAGAGTTGGGGCTGTTCAGTCTGGAGAAGAGGAGGCTCCCAGGTGACCTTCTTGTGGCCTTCCAGGATCTGAAGGGGGCCTCCAAAAAAGCTGGGGAGGGACATTTTAGGCTGTCAGGGAGTGCCAGGGCTGGGAGGAATGGAGCAAAGCTGGAGGTGGGAAGAGTCAGGCTGGCTGTGAGGAGGAAGTTGTTGAACATGAGAGTGGTGAGAGGCTGGAATGGGTTGCCCAGGGAGGTGGTTTAAGCCCCATGGCTGGAGGTGTTCAAGGCCAGGCTGGATGAGGTTGTGTGCAGCCTGCTTTAGGGTAGGGTGTCCCTGCCAATGGCAGGGGAGTTGGAACTGTCTGATCCTTGTGAGTCCCTTCCAACCCTGACTGATTCTATGATTCTCCCTGCTGAAATCTGCAGGGCTGCAGTGGGGATAAGGGAGGGAAGTGCAAGGAGATGCTGCTTGGGTGGTTAGATGGAAATTTTGTGCTGTGCCTGTCGAGTAGGAATGGGCTAAACTGAACTGATGAAACAGCTCATTCAGGAGAGGGATCCTGAAATCCATCTCTTATGCAAATTCAGGGTGTTCAGGAAGGAACAGAAGAGCTGGAAGCCATTTCCATATCATTCAGGGCTGCACTGAATACTGGCTCCAAGATAATTTTTTGCCATCTGGGTGCTGGTATTAAAAGCCACAGCTTCAAAGATAAAAGCAATATGAAGGGGTTGGTGATTCTTGTGTCTTGCAGGCTATGAAAACAGAGAGAGGATTAGATTTATTTTTAAGGCTTTTTCTTTTTGTCTCTTCTCAACTGCTGCTGCTTTCATCTGGCTGAATAATCTTTGGGGAATGGGAGTTGTCTTAAAGCTTCCAGCCCAGCTGTGAAGTGTGGTGTGCTGGGGAGCGTCAGAGGGGTTGTGATAGCTGTGATAAGTTGAGCTTCACAGAGGACAAGTATTTCTTGGGGTGGAAAATGGACCCAGCAGGGGAGAGCCTGCAGTGGGAAATGGTGGTTCTCCTCTCTTCTCACTCATCTAACCTGCCCTGTTATCATCTCCTCTGCTTATTTGTGCTTGGCTAGGTGTGCTGCTGCTGAATTGCTTCAGTGAGGCAGCAGCATGCTTCTTCCCCCCTACTGTAGCACTCAGAGCTGGGTTGTTGTCTCTGCATCCAAAGGAGCAGCATTCCTGAGGCTCTTCAGCCTTTCCACCAGGCAGCAGAAATTGGCCCTGTGTGGAGGTAGGGTGCAATGGGAGAAACAAAGCTGGTGAAGGGTCTAGAGGATAAGAGTTATGAAGACTGGCTGAGGGAACTGGGGTCATTTGGTCTGGAGAAGAGGAGGCTGAGGGGAGACCTCATTGCTTTCTACAGCTCCCTGAAAGGAGGCTGGAGTGAGGTGGGGGTTGGGCTCTTCTGTCTAGTATCAGGTGATAGGAGAGGAAATGGCCTCGAGTTGCAGCAGGGGAGGTTTAGGTTGGAGATTAGGAAAAATGTCTTTGCTGCAAGAGTTGTCAGGGATTGGAATAGGCTGCCCAGGATGGTGGTGGAGTCACCACCCCATGAGATGCTGAAGAACTGTGTGGCCATGGCACTCTGGGACGTGGTTTAGTGGCCATGGTGGTGTTGGGGTGAGGGTTGGACTTGATGATCTTAGAGGTCTTTTCCCACCTGAATGATTGTGTGGTTCTATAAAGAGGAAGAGCAGTTTCCTTAATGAGTGCCAATCCAGCTTGCTATCTTCCTAGGAAGAGCTGCCAATATTTACCCACTGTCATTTTTACTGAATTTGGGGAGAAGAAATAAGATTGGAACGAATTTGCAGCACATGATGATGTTTGCTGGTAAGTTGCTGCAGCACTGCCTCTGGCCACGTGGCCTGAGCTGCACTTCCTGGCCTGTGGGCACCTGGAAATATTCAACCCTAAACCTGTTATTAGCAGTGTCTGGAGAAGAGACTGGGCAGGAAAGAGCTCCCCTATGCTCACTGGTGTGGGTGCCTTGGCTGTGAGATGTAGAAGTGAGCTCTTCCTGCCCTGTGCCTGAGTGCATGGTGTGGGGCAGGAGGAGGATTTGCCTTTCTGGGATGGGAAAGAGCAGTGACAGCCCCAACATGGACAGCATTTGCTGTTGACTCATCCCTGTGAAAGCAAAGGGTTCTCCTCCAGTGGTGGATGTCCTGCCAGAGAAACAGGACCACACATAGGGGAATGAGGTAAATCCTGGGTGGGGAAACCTGCAGTGGGGATGGCTGCTTTGTGCTGTGGGTTAACACAGCTTCTTGGCTGTATGAGAGTGAACCAGGCCAAGTGTGGAGCCTTGCATTTGGCTCACAAGAGCCCCATGAATGCCCCAGGCTTGGAACAGTGGCTGGAAACTGCCCAGCAGAGAAAGAACTGGAGCTGCTGGTTGACAGTTGGGTGAACATGAGGCAGTGTGTGCCCAGGTGGCCAAGAAGGTCACCAGCATCTCGCTCTGGATCAGCAGTGGTGTGGCCAGCAGGAGCAGGGAAGGGATAGTCCTGTACTTAGTGCTGGTGAGGCCTCACCTTGAGTTCTGGGTTCAGTTTTGGGGCTCTCAGTCCAAGGGCATTGAGGTGCTGGAGCATGTTCAGAGAAGGGCAGTGAAGCGAGTGAAAGGTCTGGAGAAGAGGGCTGGGGAGGAGCAGCTGAGGGAACTGGAGGTGTTTAGTGTGGAGAAGAGGAGGCTGAAGGGAGACCTCATTGCTCTCTACAGCTCCCTGAAAGGAGGCTGGAGTGAGGTGGGGGTTGTCCTCTGCTCCCTAGTACAAGTGACAGGACAAGTTGGCCTTGTGCTGCACCAGGAAAGGTTTAGTTTGGATATTGCAGAAGTGTCTTTGCTGCAAGTGTGGAAGGCACTGGAACAGGCTGCCCGGGAAGGTGGTGGAGTCCCCATCCCTAGAGGTGTTCAAGAACCCTGCGGACATGGCAGCTGGGGACATGGTTTAGTGGGCATGGTGGTGTTGGGTTGCTGGTTGGACTCGATGATCTTGGAGGCCTTCTCCAAGGTGAACGATTGTATGATTGCTTGATTGTGCCCTGGCAGGGCTGCGAGGAGCCATGGCCTTCGCCTTGGCCATCCGTGACACGGCCACCTACGCCCGGCAGATGATGTTCAGCACCACTCTGCTCATCGTCTTCTTCACCGTCTGGGTGTTCGGGGGAGGCACCACAGCCATGCTCTCCTGCCTCAACATCCGGTGAGTCTGGTGTGCCCGTGGCTCTCCTGGCACAGCGCCTCCTCCGCTCTGTCCTGCTCTGACCTTACGGTGCGTGGGGAGGTGGTGGAGTCACCATGACCTCATCTTGAGTACTGTGTTCAGTTTGGGGCTCCCCAGTTGAAGAGGGACAGGGATCTGCTGGAGAGGGTCCAGCAGAGGGCTATGAGGATGATGAGGGGACTGGAGGGCATGGGTGATGAGGAGAGGCTGAGGGACCTGGGGCTGCTTGGTCTGGAGAAGAGAAGACTGAGAGGGAATTTGATAAATGTTTATAGGTATCTGAGGGCTGCCAGGAGTGGGGGGACAGGCTCTGCTCACTGCTCCCTGGGACAGGACAAGGAGCAGTGGGTGTAAGCTGCAGCACAGGAGGTTCCAGCTCAATACAAGGAGGAACTTCTTTACTGTAAGGGTCCCAGAGCACTGGCACAGGCTGCCCAGAGAGGTTGTGGAGTCTCCTTCTCTGGAGCCTTTCAAGGCCTGTCTGGAGGTGTTCCTGTGTGATCTGTGTTAGATAGGATTGTCCTGCTCTGGCAGGGGGTTTGGACTCGATGATCTCCTTGGGTCCTTTCCAACCCCTAACATCCTATGATCCTATGACTCATGAATGTGGAGCTGGAGGATGTGTGTTAGTGGTGGTGTCTTGGCAGCAGTGGTGGGGTTGTGAGCTCTGGGTGAGCAGTTGGACTTGATGACCTCAAAGGTCTTTTCCAACCTCGACAGCTCTATGATAATTGTAACAAGCAAGAGGAGGATCATGTCCTCCCCACCTGGACCATGATGTGTACCTGCCTGGCACTGCCTGTACTAACCCTGTGCTTGTTTTCCTCTCTGCAGGGTGGGTGTGGATGCAGATCAGGAGAACGTGGTGAGTGCAGTGCTTGTTGGCACGGTGACCTTGTGAATGCCTCTCTGTGCTCTGCTCCCTTCCAGCTGTAGGAAGGTTTTCATCTCCTCTGGTGAAAGCGTTGGCAGTCAGGGGGAGTCGTGGCTTCTCTGTGCCCTCTGTGGTTACATTGAGGCTTGCTTTTGTTCCCTTGGGAAGATGCAGCTCTGAACTCTTTAGTCAGCCCACGTTGCTGCTGCAGCAGCTTCGGTCTGTCCCCTGCTGAGCCTGAAGTAAATACCAAAGTGGGCATGACCTGGAGGCTTTCTGCCCTATCCCAGCACAACAGATATGCCATTTTTGGTAGCATCTTCCAAGCTATTTTAACCCACAGATGCCTTCAATTTCTCCTTTGCCCCCATATTCCTTGTGGGTAGTTATTTAGCAGCCCATGCACCACTGACCACGCTGAGATAAATGCTGGAACCCTGCAGCCTCAGGAGTTTTCCTGCCCCTGAGCTGTCTCCCTTGTGCCACTGCAGCCCATTCTTGCTCTGGCTCCACTTGATTTCAGTGTGGATTCTGCACTTTGGATCTCCATTTTATTCAGAGCTATTTATTAGGTTGCTCACCTCCTGGACAGAAAGCTTCATGCACTCAAAGGCAACCCAGAGCCATCAATATGAAAGCCAAATACATGATCTGTGTTCACAGTCACATCCAAACAGTCCTATTGTCCTCTCCAGTTTGAAAGAAGACAGAGGAGTCCCCATAACACCTGATTAGTGGCAAACAGAGATCTCAGGTGAGATCTAATGAAAGCTAGACCTGTCAGTCACTATTAAATGTGATGTCTGGATGCAGCAGCAGGCTCTGAGGCACTTCAAACTGGAAGGTTCTAGCAGGGAAATGATGACACTGTGCTTTGGTCTCAGCTCCGTAAGGCTGCTGTGCACTGCTAGCCGCAGAGGTGTGGTGCTGGAAGCTCCTTCAGCTTCTCACGGTGTGAATGTCCTTGAGCTTGCTGCAAACCAGGAACTTCTCAAGGGGCAGTGGGAAGGTGTCTGTCTTCTTAAGGTGTCCTGGGAATAACCTGGTGTCCCATGGGGGCTCCTGGCCCCAGTCCAGGTTGTGTCAGGTTGCTTTGCAGCCTCAATTCAGGCCGTGCCAGGTTGCTGTGGTGCCCCAGTGCAGTCCGTGTCAGGTTGCCGTGGTGCCCCAGTGCAGGCCGTGTCAGGTTGCCGTGGTGCCCCAGTGCAGGCCGTGTCAGGTTGCCGTGGTGCCCCAGTGCAGGCCGTGTCAGGTTGCCGTGGTGCCCCAGTGCAGGCCGTGTCAGGTTGCCGTGGTGCCCCAGTGCAGGCCGTGTCAGGTTGCCGTGGTGCCCCAGTGCAGGCCGTGTCAGGTTGCCGTGGTGCCCCAGTGCAGGCCGTGTCAGGTTGCCGTGGTGCCCCAGTGCAGGCCGTGTCAGGTTGCCGTGGTGCCCCAGTGCAGGCCGTGTCAGGTTGCCGTGGTGCCCCAGTGCAGGCCGTGTCAGGTTGCCGTGGTGCCCCAGTGCAGGCCGTGTCAGGTTGCCGTGGTGCCCCAGTGCAGGCCGTGTCAGGTTGCCGTGGTGCCCCAGTGCAGGCCGTGTCAGGTTGCCGTGGTGCCCCAGTGCAGGCCGTGTCAGGTTGCCGTGGTGCCCCAGTGCAGGCCGTGTCAGGTTGCCGTGGTGCCCCAGTGCAGGCCGTGTCAGGTTGCCGTGGTGCCCCAGTGCAGGCCGTGTCAGGTTGCCGTGGTGCCCCAGTGCAGGCCGTGTCAGGTTGCCGTGGTGCCCCAGTGCAGGCCGTGTCAGGTTGCCGTGGTGCCCCAGTGCAGGCCGTGTCAGGTTGCCGTGGTGCCCCAGTGCAGGCCGTGTCAGGTTGCCGTGGTGCCCCAGTGCAGGCCGTGTCAGGTTGCTGTGGTGCCCCAGTGCAGGCCGTGTCAGGTTGCCGTGGTGCCCCAGTGCAGGCCGTGTCAGGTTGCCGTGGTGCCCCAGTGCAGGCCGTGTCAGGTTGCTGTGGTGCCCCAGTGCAGGCCCTGGCAGATTGCCGTGGTGCCCCAGTGCAGGCCATGTCAGATTGCTGTGGTGCCCCAATGCAGGCCGTGTCAGGTTGCCGTGGTGCCCCAGTGCAGGCCCTGGCAGATTGCCGTGGTGCCCCAGTGCAGGCCATGTCAGATTGCTGTGGTGCCCCAATGCAGGCCGTGTCAGGCTGCCGTGGTGCCCCAGTGCAGGCCGTGTCAGGTTGCTGTGCTGCTGTTGAATGCTTTTCTCTCCCCAGGGCGTCCCCGAGAGCGAGAGGAGGAGTACGAAGGCAGAGAGCGCCTGGCTCTTCCGCATATGGTACAACTTTGATCACAAGTATCCTTCAGTGCCAGCTGGTGCCGTGGCCTCTCTGCAGCTCCACTGACCCAGGGTGGCTCTTCACTTGGCATAAGAACCAGTTTGCCGTCCAGTCATGCTGCTGAGTTTGGATTTGCACCTCTTTGTGTCTGTGGCTGAGAAGTGGCCGTTTTCACCTGCTGTGAAGTGGGAATTCGGCAGCAGCTCAGCTCAAAGCTGGGCTCTCCAGGGCTGGAAGCTCAGGGCATCCTTGATTCTGGTGGTGGGTGGGCAGGGAGAGCAGGGGATCTTCTCATTTGAAGCCCTCTTGCTGTGTGCATGCCTCTTCTGCCTTGCAAATGCTGTGCTGGATCGAGTCCAGAGGAGAGCCACGAAGATGCTCAGAGGGCTGGAGCACCTCTGCTATGAGGACAGGCTGAGAGAGCTGGGGCTCTTCAGCCTAGAGAAGAGAAGGCTTTGAGGAGACCTTAGAGTGGCTTTCCAGTATCTGAAGGGAGCCTACAGGAAGGCTGGGGAGGGACTATTGACAAGGTCTGGTAATGTCAGGACGAGGGGGAATGGGTTTAAACTGGAAGAGGGGAGATTTAGACTGGATGTTAGGAGGAAGTTCTTTACAGTGAGGGTGGTGAGACACTGGCACAGGTTGCCCAGGGAGGTTGTGGATGCTTC
>WAAF01016616.1:132112-143786 GCA_013400475.1 Tricholaema leucomelas | reverse complement strand
CAAGGAGACTCCACAGCCTGCCTAGGCAGCCTGCTCCAGGGCTCTGACACTCTCACAGGAAAAAAAAGTTTCTCTTTAAGTTCAACTAAGCTGAGGTTGTTCAGTCTGGAGAAGAGGAGGCTCAGGGGAGACCTTATTACTCTCTTCATTTACCTTAAAGGAGGTTGTAGCCAGATGGGAGTTGGTCTCTTCTTCCAGGCAGCCAGGGACAGAACAAGAGGACACAGCCTCAAGCCATGCCAGGGCAGGTTCAGGATGGAGGTTAGGAAGAAGGTCTTCACAGCAAGAGTGATTGGCATTGGAATGGGCTGCCCGGGGCAGTGGTGGAGTCCCCATCCCTGGAGATGTTTAAAAGGAGGGTGGATGAGGCACTTGGTGCCATGGCTTAGTTGATTAGAAGGTGTTAGGTGATGGGTTGGACTCGATGATCTCGAAGGTCTTTTCCAACCTAGTTCATTCTGTGATTCTATGAAACTTCCTAGGTTCTAGTTTGTGCTTGTAACATCTCTGCATAGCTTTTGGATGCTGCTCTGCAACATCCAGCTGGGAGCCTGGGAGGAGGTGGGATACTGAGGCTTAGGAATGAGCTAATTCCCATGAGCTTTTCCAGCTGGTGATGAAGAGATTCATGATGTATTCGTGGTGGTTCCTCAGTGACCTCCTCAGTGAAGCTGTGATGCCCAGCTGGCAGGACACACAATTTCCCCATCCCCTGCTTTCTTCCAGCCTTGCAGCTGAGCTATTCCTGCACTCCCTTCAGCTGCATCACTCACAGCCAAAAAGGTTGCAGCATCTAAACTGAGGCAGATCTTCTCCTGAAATGGTAAAGAGCCCTTGCTAGAGGATCTCAGAGGGGCAAGGAGATGACAAGTAGCTTTGGAGAGACCCCTTCCAGTGGCTGCAGAGCCTGTGTGCAGATGTGCTCTGCAAGGAGCTGGCTTTGCTGGTCAGGCTTAGCCTGCCATGGCTCTGTGGGTGGCTGGTGCCAGCACAGCTTTGCAGCAGAGCCTTGGCACTGAGGGCATGGCCATGCTCAAGAACTGGTTGCTGTGGCAGCTCTCCATGACAGGGTTTTTCTTGCCCTGCCTACAAAGTACCAGCATCAGGTCCATGCACAACCCAGAGGTGACTTTTACCAGCAGGGTGAGGGAGGTGATTCTGCCCTCCTGCTATGCTCTCATGAAGCTATGCTCTCGTGAAGCACCACTTGAAGCACTGCATCCAATTCTGGGGTCCCCAGCACAAGAAGGACGTGAAAATGTTGGAGCAGGTCCAGAGGAGGCCACCAAGATGATCACAGGGCTGGAGAACCTTCCCTATGGGGATAGGCTGAGGGAGTTGGGGCTGTTCAGCCTGCAGAACACTTCAGGGAGACCTTAGAGCAGCTTTCCAGTACCTGAAGGGGCTACAAGAGAGCTGGGGAGGAACCTTTGACACGGGTTTGTAGTGCAGTGGCTTTGAGCTGGAAGAGGACAGAGGCTGAGTGGAGATAAGGAAGAAACAGATTGTGGATGCAGCCTCCCTGGAGATGTTCGAGGCCAGGTTGGATGAGGCCTTGAGTAACCTGTGCTAGTTAGAGGTGTCCCAGCCCATGCCAGGGGCATTGGGACTGGATGATGTTTAAGGTCCTTTCTAACCCAAGCCATTCTCCGATGGGTCAGAGCTGTGATTCCTGTGGTCATGAGTGTGCCAGTCCAGTCAGAGCCACTCAGAACTGCATTCCCCACGTACCTTGTGGGAGAAAGAAGAGCCAAGAGAGACCCTTTAGGCAGAGGAGGTAGTGTTGGGTGAGTGTCTGTGCGCGTGTGGCACGTCAGGTTACGGCTGTGGCGCAGGAGAGCGCAAGCTCCTGCCTCCGCTCGCTCCCCGCCACCGCGCACCTGCCAGCAGCTCCCCAGGAAGTGTTTGACGTCGCTTTCCTCCTGCTTGTGGCCCAGAACCAAGAGCAGCTGAAGGATGACGACTCTGACCTCATTTTGAACGACGGGGACATCAGCCTGACCTATGGGGACTCCACTGTCAACACTGACTCGGTGGCTTCCAGCAGCACGTCACGACGCTTCGTGGGCAACAGCTCCGAGGACGCCCTGGATCGGGAGCTCGCCTTTGGAGACCATGAACTCGTCATCCGGGGGACACGCCTGGTCCTACCCATGGACGATTCGGAGCCACCCTCAAACATCCTGGATAACGCCAGGCACGGCCCGGCCTAGGGGCTCCTGGCTGTGACTTGACAGTTGGTATTTGCATCTATGATCCAGAAGTATGTCGCTACCTAAAGTCTAATGCATGTCTCCAAATGTCTAAGCTGTATCAATATTATTTATATGGTGTCAGAAGAATCTCAATATTCTCTGCCAGGCACTTGTTAAAAAAAAAAACCACAACAACAAAAAAAAAAAGGAACAAGCTGCAAACCTTTCAGTTACAAAACTGTCGTGGACCGCACTGTGTAAGGTGGAACTGTTTTAGCCTCAGAGTCTTTTTTGCACACAGTGAGCTTCTTTTTAAATGTGTGGTTTGCGGAAGGGTTTGAGTTCCCAGCAGGCTAAGTAAAGGAGGTGGTTCCCTGCTCGTCCTTTGAGCCTGGGAGAGGAGGATAGGAACAGTGGAAATGGCTTTCTGTTCGGATGAGGATTGTATCATTGCTTTGGTTTTGTTTTGTTTGGAGTTTTGGATAGTCGCCTTTGACTTGTCAGCAAAACCAAATCTGCCTGCTGACCCTCTCGCCAGGCAGTGGCCAGAGAGAAACTCCTTCAGTTTCTGAGAAGCTGAGCTGGCAGCTGGAGACTTTCTGCTTTTCAGTGACCCTCTGCCCAAGCCTGGCTAACGGCAGGCGCCGGCCAAAGCTGAGAGCCAGGGCTGCGGGTGCCTGGCTGCTCGGATAGGAGCAGGAGGAAGGGATGGTTTGTATCTGGAGTCGTGTTCAGGAGAAGGAGGTGATCCAGCAGCAGCTACACCAGGTATGCCACACAAGTTTTTTAGGGCTGAGGCCATCTTCTCAGCTTTCTAGAAGCAGCCATCAAACCCTCGATTGGCAACTAGATTCCACCTTCGGGGAAGTGCCCTTGTGCCCGTGTGAGCCAACCTCTTTTGCTGTGGTAATAGGCACTGCGGGGCCCAGCCGACCTCCTCCACGAGCTTTACAGCTCCAGCTTGAGACAGTACCTCCAGACCTCTCCAGAGGGATTGAGTCACCTGGGTGGCACTGAGGGGGGGAGTTGTCCATCCATCTGTCCATCCTCCTATACAAGTCGGAAGTCATTGCACTTTGTTTAATAACTCCTCAGCATGCTGCGTGTCTGGAAGCCCCACCCCACCCCTCTTCTCTCTTAACCATTGAAGCAGAAATGTTTGTGAGTTGATGATTTGATTTGATCTTTTTTTTGGGGCGGGGGGAGGGAGGGGTAAATGTTATTTTATTTTTGATGTTTTCAATGTTTTCTTTTCCAAGGAAGAGCACACAGAACAATTAGCAATTTTAAGCTAGTCTTAAAGGATTTACTCTGTAGTTACAGGAATGGTTAAAGGTGCAGTGAAATTGTTAACCTTGACATCCTTCTCTCTCTCTTTGTTGTTTTGTGTCCTGAAAAGGAGGGGAGGGGGGGAAGAAATCACAGGCATTTGCTGTTTATAGTTTTGTTGTCCTGTTTGAGCTGCAGTTTTTGCTATACAAACCTTTCAGGTTACAGACCTGTCCTGGGGTTAACCTTGTCCAGAGGGCTGAGGCAGAGGCATTGTGAAGGAGAATATATGGAAAAAAAAAAAAGAGCTGAGTGAGTCCAGGCACTCTCACAGCTCCTGTTGACTTCCCTTGGAATAAACCCTGGAACTCTCAGGATCCAACCCTGAGACCTCAGAGCGGTGTCCCCATAGCTGTTCTCCTCAGCACCACTGGAGAGAGCTGGAGGAGCCAGGAAAACAGGGAGAATTCCAAGGGTGCATGTACAGTGGAGAAAAGAAATTTACACTTCTTTCGTTGTCGTTTCATTTTCTCAGGTCCAAGTAACGTTGCCTTAAATTTACAGCCCTGAAACTAATTATTTGGGCAGTTTATCCCCGAGGAAGTGTTTGGGTTTTTTTGGTTTTGTTTCCTTTTCGTGTCTAAGTGTTGCCATAGGACTCCTCTGGAAGTTGTGTGAGGGGAAGTCAAGCTCTGTTTTAATTCAGACAGGGCAAAGCTCTATTGTAATTCAGACAGGGCATCTTCCTTGCACCGCTAAGTGGCAGTCTCGTTGTTAATGTAGCTGTTGGATTAGCATTAGCCTCTTTGTTTCCTGCTATGCAGGAATTCCATAAAGTGTGTGCTTTATATGATGTCTGTAACTTAACTTCATGTGTTTAAAACAAGCAAACAAAAAAGAAAGGTAAAAAGGTACCTGCTGACTTCAGGTTTACTGCATCACTTCAGCATCCTGGATTTTGGTTTGCCTTCTCGGAGAGGTATGATAACTACCTACCTCTTGTGGTTCTTTTGGTTTGGTTTGTTTTTCCCCCCCCTGTATGATCTCTGAATTCGATTTACAAAGCTGACATTGGTGCAGCTAGAGGTGCAGAGTGGCTCTGCTCTCCCCCTGCCAGCCCAAGGTCCACTGGGCGCAGGGTTCCCTCCTAGCTGTGATGCAGATCAGCAGCTGAGTGCTGTGAGATGCTCATGGTATGAGGTTTGACCCTGGCCTTGGTGGCACTCCTCCTTTTGTCTGACTCTTTGGCCTAGGGTGGTTTCTCCACTCTCTTTACTCTTGCCAACACATCACCATAAGCCTCAGCTTTTGAGGCCAGTGACACTTCAGTTAGTCCCTTCAAGGGATAAATCCCAAGTTACCAAGTGTTGATTTTAGTGGGTTACCTGTGAGCTTTTGTGATCTATACAGAACATAACCAGGACTGTTTGGAATAGTCTTAGGGGGGATGAATGAATGAATCCAAGCTGAAATTCAGGAGTGATTTAACAAATGGCTCAGATTCCTTCTCAGCTGATTATTTCCTTCATCCTGCTGTGGCAGAGAGCACAGGAGTGTCTGGGGTTCATGTGCAGAGTCCTGATGGAGCGAAGAGTACCCCGAGACCTTCTGCCAAATAGATGAGAGAGCCCCGAGGAGGCAGTTTATGGCTCCCACCAAGATGCAGAGAAGGTGCCCTTCTTCTGTGAGTTGTACTCCCATGGGTTTTGCACATGGAAAAAGCATCGTAGGTAAAAGTTCTCTTTCATCCTGGTACTGTCAGTTTGTGTGGTAATGGCGTTAACTCTGTGGCTGTGCTGTTTGTGCTGCCGATCCGTGATAGCTGATGATCACTGTTGGACCTTCTGTTTACACTGACTAAATCCTTTTCCTGTTGCATTGTACTGTGAAAGAAGGATTCTGGGCCTATCAAAAGACTTCTTCTTCTTCTTCTGTTTCCCTCTGGAATTCCTGTGTGCACCGTTCCGTTCATTCACACAGAAATAAATCTGTAGCACCGTGCTGCTTGGCCTGCTCAGACCACTTTGTTCCAGAGGGTAAAGGCAACAGCCTGGTGGGCTGGAGGGCAACCAACCTGAGGTGCACACTCCTGCCTCCAGCCCAGCTCCTGAGATGCAGCCCAGCCCTTGGAGGAACTGGCACTGAAGATGCTGATGTCAACTAAAAGCTGCTGCACCTCCTCCTGGGCTCCTCCATGACCAGCAAAAGCCATCTGAGGCAGCAGTGCTCGCTGGGGCAGCAGTGCTCACTGGCACATGTCCTTCAAGAAGGACAGGGATTGACTGATTCTGCTTTCCAGTCACAGCCTCAGCCCTGACATCTCACCTCTGCAGTGGCCAACTCAACAAGGCTTTGCCTTGCTTCTTGTCAGGCTTGCCCAGGGGCCAGGAGCCTTCAGGGACATCAGCCCCACTGCATTGCTGTGCTGCTCTCCTTTTAGCTGTGGTAGACAGCTCAGGGTGCTGGGAGCCAGACTGCCCCCAAAGCTGCTCCTGCCAGCAAGATGCAAAGGGGCCTGACGTTAAGATCACAGAATCACAGAATGAACCAGGTTGGAAAAGACCTTTGAGATCTGGACACACTCCAGCATCTCCACATCTCTCTTCTAATGGGGGCTGCAGAACTGGATGCAGTACTCCAGGTGGGTTCTCAGCAGAGCAGAGGGGGAATCACCTCCCTGGCCCTGCTGGCCACACTTCTGCTGCAGCTCAGGCTCTGGTTGGCCCTCTGGGCTGCAAGTACACCTTGTGCAGCAGCACCCCCAAGTCTCTCTCCTCAGGGAGATCTTCTCTTGGTGCTGGCAGATGGGCCAACACCAGCTATACCCACAGAAAAATGACAGGGCTGTTTTAGAGCAATCTGTCTTCTCTTGGCCAAGAGATGGATGAGAAGCAGTGGTTTGAAGTGAGAGAAGAGCAGATTTAGACTGGATGTTAGGAAAAAAGTTCTTTACAGTGAGGGTGGTGGAGCACTGGAACAGGGTTCCCAGAGTGGTGGTTGAGGTCCCATCTCTGGAGATACTCAAGGGGAGGCTCGACAGGGCTCTAGTTGGGGATGTCCCTGCTGACTGCAGGGGGTGGTTAGGCTGGATGAGCTTTGGAGGTCCCTTCCAACCCCAGTGATTCTGTATGGCTTGCTTGACTGCATGTCAGGCTCATTTGTGTGAGCCTAAATGTAAATCAAACCCAAACAAGCTTTTGATTCTTCTTCCTTATTCTGGCCTACAAGGAGCTCATGTCCTTGCTGGGTCCTCTAGATGGCAATATTGGAAAGGACAGTGCTTGGCCGTCACTGCTGTGCCCCTGCCAGGAGCGGGCACTGCAGCCGCTGCCAGCCCACCCCTGCTCCAGACACCCTTTCCATCCCTTGCTGTGTTTGCAGTGCCTTATGCACCACCCAGCTCCAGCCTCTCTCTGCAGAAAGAAGAGGAATGGTTTGAGCTGGTAAAGCCCTTTCAAGTCCAACCATGCAGGTATAGGTGAGCCTGCTCTGGTGGGGAGGTTGGACTGGATGGTCTTCTGAGGTCCCTTCCAGTCCCTAACATTCTGTGGTTCTCCAGCTCAGCCAAGCCTGGTGCTAAACCATGTCCCTGAGCTCTGCATCTCTTGCCTCTTCTAAACACCCCCAGGGCTGGGGATTCATAGAATCATAGAATCAAGCAGGTAGGAAGAGACCTCCAAGCTCATCCAGTCCAACCTAGTACCCAGCCCTATCCAGTCATCTAGACCATGGCACTAAATGCCTCATCTAGTCTTTGCTTGACCACCTGCAGGGATAGTGACTCCACCACCTCCCTGAGCAGCCCATTCCAATGCCAATCACTCTGCTAAGAACTTCCTCCTAACATCCAGCATAGACCTCCCCTGGCACAGCTTGAGACTGCTTCTTCTATTGCTGCTTGCCTGGCAGAAGAGACCAACCTCACCTGGCTACAGCCTCCCTTCAGGGAGTTGTAGACAACAATGAGGTCTGCCCTGAGCCTCCTCTTCTCCAGGGTAAACAACCCCAGCTCCCTCAGCCTCTCCTCATAGGGTTTGTGTTCAGCCACCTCCTTGGGCATCCTGTGCCAATCTTTGGCAACCCTCTGCAAAACTTCCTTCTAATATCCAACCTGGTGCAACCTCATTGCAGCACTTGACTGCTCTTACAACCTGAGTGCCTTTGCCCACCTCCTCAAACACCCCACAGTGTGTCTGGGCCTGGGGAATAACTGGATGAGGAGGCAAGTAAAAGAGAAGTGAAGAACTGATGTCCTTGCTGACAGTGAGGACAAGAGCTGCCAAGCTGGTGAGAGAAGCCAGAGGCAAGGCTTGTGTACTCGGCGTGCCCAGTGCGAGCGCAGCAACACTGCCCAGCATGAGCAGCCTGCTGCTCTCCAGCTCCTCTGCCCTCCTCTCAGCTGGGGGCCACAGGGGTGTCACTCAGTGCCCAGGCATTTACAGCTCTCCTGCTGCCTTTTAGCCTGGAGAAGAGGAGGCTCAGAGCAGACCTCATTGCTGTCTACAACTACCTGAAGGGAGGCTGTAGCCAGGTGGGGTTGGTCTCTTCTGCCAGGCAGCCAGGGACAGAACAAGCGGATACAGTTTCAAGCTGTGCCAGGGCAGATTCAGGCTGGAGGTTAGGAAGAAGTTCTTCTCAGGAAGAGTGATTGGCATTGGAATGGGCTGCCTGGGGAGGTGGTGGAGTCCTCATCCCTGGAGGTGTTTAAAAGGAGGCTGGATGAGGAGGTGTTAGGTGATAGGTTGGACTCCATGATCTCAAAGGTCTTTTCCAACCTGGTTCATTCTGTGATTCTGTGATCTTAACGTCAGGCCCCTTTGTATCTTGCTGGCAGGAGCAGCCTTGGAGACAGTCTGGCTCCCAGCACCCTGAGCTGTCTACCACAGCTAAAAGGAGAGCAGCACAGCAATGCAGTGGGGCTGATGTCCCTGAAGGCTCCTGGCCCCTGGGCAAGCCTGACAAGAAGCAAGACAAAGCCTCGTTGAATTGGCCACTGCAGAGGTGAGATGTCAGGGCTGAGGCTGTGACTGGAAAGCAGAATCAGTCAATCCCTGTCCTTCTTGAAGGACATGTGCCAGCGAGCACTGCTGCCTCAGCTGGCTTTTGCTGGTTGTGGAGGAGCCCAGGAGAAGGTTTGTCACCACTCGGTGTTGCAGGATGGTCCCAAAGGTGTGCAAAGGTCTGCTCCCAGAATGGAGTATGGGAACCAGGGACTCTAAAGCATGTTCTTTGCACTGCTCATCTTGAGGCTCTTCCTTGCTCCAGCCCTTGGGAGTCCATGATGGGCCCTTGGAGCTGTGGTCAGAGGCTACTTGATGAGTGCAGGAGCCTCTGCAAGGCTCAGGACTCTGGGGTAGCAGAGCCTTGACGTTGCTGTCCAATATTTAGACACTTGTATATACAAAAGGATTTGGCCTTTATTAATTGGCCTTTCCTGGGAAATTCCACCAGCTGCTCTCCTTCCACGGGTGCCAAAGATGCTCCAGCCCCAAGCACTCCATATATGGTTGCAATCTCCTAACCCTCTGTGTTTCACAGAATAGTGTGGTCATAGCTACTTTTAAGGCTATGTGTGAACAGTGCTCCCTTATCCTGCAGGCATCAGCTCCCAGGAATGTGGACAAAGACAGAAAGTGCCTCAATTCAAGCTGTCAGCTTTACCCAGCCTGCCAGCTCTGCTACCTGCAGCTGCAGGGCTCCTGCTGGCCAGCCTGTGCACATGGGCTGAGCAGGGCAGGCACCGTGGTGCAGCGGATGCTTTGTGAACAGGGAAATCCCAAGCAGCTGGGCAGCAAAGCATCTCACAAAGTAGATGTGCTTAAGCTGAGACAGCAGCAGAAATATCCTCCCCTGCCCTTCCTCCTGCTTTAAGCAATGCTCCACTACAGCCAAGAGCTGCAGGTACCCAGCAGCTAACCCTGAGCTCTTTATTGGTTGTAAGGGCCTTTGTGGAGTGGTTGTGAAGGTGTCTGATTGTCATGGAGGTGTTGGGTGGAAGGTTGGACTCGGTGACCTTAGAGGTCTTTTCCAACCTTAATGATTCTGTGGTTCTGTAGCCTGAATTCTGCCTAATCCTTCTGCCGAGGACATCCTCCTCCTTCTCCCTGCTTCTGCAGCCAGGTGTCCACAGCCCACAGCTAGCTCCTGTTCACTCTCCAAACACAGCAAGAGGAGCTCCTGCTGCCTTCACTTCTGGTAGAAGTAAATGTCCTGCAACCCACTGCTCTCCTCTTCTCCCCTGTGCTGGCTGCAGCCTCTCTGCCTGATTTGGGATGAGCTATCTCAGAAGATCAGAGGTAATGTTCTGCATCTATTTCCCCTGCACATCTCCCTTGTCCTTCCAGCAGTACTGGCCTGTAGCAAGCAACACCTTTTCTGCTTTGCAGCTCGCTGGGCACAGCCCTAAAGACAGAAAAGGGAGGAGGGGTTGAGTGAAAAAATCCCTGGGAAAAAAATACACCATCTTGGTTTTACAGGTGTTTCATCTGGAATTCCACAGCCAGCAGTGCTTGTAGCATTTGGTTGCTGCAAGGAAGACAGCCCAGGTGAGAGGGTCCAGCAGTCAAGCCCAGATGGCATTGGAGCAGTTGTGTTCATTCACAGAATGGTAGGGGTTGGAACAAAACTCTGAAGGTCATTGAGCCGTTTGGACCTGGGGAGGCCGCAGAGGTGGGCACAAGCCAACCTCAGGAGGTGCAACAAGACCAAATGCAAGATCTTGAATCTGAATCAAGCCAATTCCAAGCACAAATCTAGGCTGGGCAGTGAGTGGCTGGAAAGCAGCCCTGAGGAGAAGGATTTGGGGGTGCTGGTGGATCAGAAAGTCAACAGGAGCCAGCAGTGTGCACTTGCAGCCCAGAAAGCCAAGCAGAGCCTGGGCTGCAGCAGGAGTAGTGTGGCCAGCAGGGCCAGGGAGGTGATTCTCTCCCTCTACTCTGCTCTGCTGAGACCCCACCTGGAGTACTGCATCCAGTTCTGAAGCCCCTGAGACAAGAGGGATGTGGAGATGCTGGAGTGTGTCCAGAGCAGGGCCAGGAGGATGCTCAGAGGGCTGCAGCAGCTCTGCTGTGGGGACAGACTGAAAGAGTTGGGGCTGTGCAGTCTGGAGAAGACGAGGCTCCCAGGTGACCTTCTTGTGGCCTTTCAGGATCTGAAGTGGCCTACAAAAAAGCTGTGGAGGGACTTTTTAGGGTATCAGGGAGTGCCAGGACTGGGGGGAATGGAGCAAAGCTGGAGGTGGGGAGAGTCAGGCTGGCTGTGAGGAGGAAGTTGTTGAGCATGAGAGTGGTGAGAGGCTGGAATGGGTTGCCCAGGGAGGTGGTTGAGGCCCCATGGCTGGAGGTGTTTAAGGCCAGGCTGGATGAGGCTGTGTGCAGCCTGCTCTAGGGTAGGGTGTCCCTGGGCATGGCAGGGGGGTTGGAACTGTCTGATCCTTGTGGTCCCTTCCAACCCTGACTGATTCTGTGATTCTATTCTAAGTCCAATCCTACTGTCAGAGCAGGATCACTCATGGCAGGTTGCTCAGGATCACAATGTCCAGGTGGGTTTTGAAAGCCTCCATAGAAGGAAACCCCACAACCCCTCTGGGCAGCCAGCTCCTGGGCTCCAGCACCCTCACAACAAAGAAGTTTCTCCTTGAGTGAAGCCTCTTGTGTTCTGGCTTGTGCCTGCTGCCCTGTGTTCTGGCACTGGGCACCACTGGAAAGAGCCCAGCCCCATCCTCCTCACCCTTTGAGCTGTTGATCAGATCCCCTCTTGGTCTGCTCTACTTCACGCTAAAGAGCCCCCAGGTCTCTCAGCCTCTCCTCATCCTAGACCACAAGCAGGACAGTTAATACCTGGACTTCTGTGCTCCTGCTGCGGCCAAGTGAGCGAAGCAGAGGCGCAGTGTGTAAATATTTATAGCCCAGTTACCAGGTTTCATGTCTGACCAGTCCCTCTTGGCTCCTGCCACTTGATGTTTGTGGCTCTCAGTTGCCAAGGACACTCACAGGGCTGCTCAAGAGGCAGGGACCTCTCTGAAAGGAGCCAGGAGACTGCTGTGGCAGCTTGGTAGCACCCAGGGCAACCATTGAGAGCTAGTCCTGGCTGCAGTGCCACACCACAGCAGCACCTAGCCAGCAGCTGTGGGAAAGGAGACAGGAGGCACAAATGAGCCCCTTTTGGCTGAGCATCTCAGGTGTATGGGAAGGAGGTCATGAGCCAGCAGT
>WAAF01016616.1:101036-131813 GCA_013400475.1 Tricholaema leucomelas | reverse complement strand
AGGGATTTGGGTTGGTCGAGTACTTGTCAGTGTGAAACTGATGATTGGACTCGAGGAGCTTGAAGGTCTGTTCCAATCTAAGAAACTTTGTGGTTCTGTGAGGTGAGAAGTGAAGGTGGAGCACCCAGAGCCCTTTTGCTCTTGGGCACTGCTCTGTCACCCCTTGCTGCAGTGTGATGCTGTCCTGAGAGGGTCACCTTCATCAGAATCTGAACAGCTTCTGCAGAGCTCTCATGTTCCTCCTCAGACCCAGAGCCTTTAGCATCAAGTATTTTTCCTCACTGTTGGTTCAATGCCTTCTTCTCTTCCCAGCCCTTGAGCTGCCTGGAGGAGGGGGTGGGAATCACAATCTGTTTTTACTGGCTGTATTTATTTCATTTTGGAAGTGGCAGGAAGACAACTTCTCTATATCCATGCATATGGAAGAAGTTCTTTCCTATGAGGGTGGAGAAACACTGGAATGGGTTGCTCAGGGAGGTGGTGGGGGACCCATCCCTTGAGCCATTCAAGCTTGGTGGGGCTCTGAGCAAGCTGATCTAGTTCAGGATGGTTCCTGCTTACTGCAGGGGATTGGACAAGATGATCCTTGGAGATCTCTTCCAACCCAAACCATGCTCTGGTTCTGTGGTTCCTTGTCTCAGGTGGGATGGTAGCAAGCAAGGCATGATGTGGATGCTTCCTCCCTGGAGGCATTTAAGGCCAGGCTGGATGAGGCCTTGAGCAACCTGCTCTAGTGGGAGGTGTCCCTGCCTATGGCAGGGGGTTGGAGCTGGATGATCCTTGAGGTCCCTTCCAACCTAAACCATTCTGTGATTCTATGATTCTATGAAATGCTGCTGTGTTTCAGCATGGTTGGGGATGCCCCTGCTTACTGCAGGGGATTGGACAAGGTGATCTTTAAAGGTCTCTTCCAACCCAATGCTTTCTATGATTCAAAGATCTTTCTCTTGTATCTCTCTGGCTTCAAACCATCCTTAAGTCCCTTATCTTCAGCAGCACTCAGCAAAGAATTGAGCTCATTCAACCTGCCTGTGTTCCTGTGTGATCAGCTATAGGTGACCCTGCTCTGGCAGGGGGGTTAGACTGGATGAATTTTGAAGGTCCCTTCCAGCCCCTGACATTCTGTGATTGAGTGATTTTCACAGGAGGTGATTCCCAGAAAACATGGCTCAAACCAAAGAGAACACACCCATGCTCCCTCCAGTGCCAGCTGCACTTAACCTCTGTCCCAAACCACATCTGACCTGCAAGGAGAGCAGAAATCCAGCCTGGGCAAAGCTCCTTCACAGCCCAGCATCCTGTCTCAGATCTTTTTGGTAAGGAAAGCTGCCTGACAGCTATTTACTGCAGCTCCTTCAGCACACTGAGCTCAGGAAATTGCAGTCATAATTCCCTCAGTGCCAAGCAAGCTCTCTCGTTTTCCCACGACTGGCTCTTGTTTTGTCAGCTGCTGTTGTTTGTGTAACGACCCTTTGTGTTTAAAGGTCGTTTGGATGTGGTGCTTAAGGATATGATTGAAGGTGAATCTTGTAAAGTAGGGTTATGGGCTGGACTTGGTGATCCTGAGGGGCTTTTCCAACCTGGATGTTTCTGTGATGCTGTGAAAGCCTTGGAGAAGCACACACAGGTTTGCTCCTTGCCTAACCATGAGGCTAACATGAAGCATAGAATCAAGCAGGTTGGAAGAGAACCTCCGAGCTCATCCAGTCCAACCTAACACCCAGCCCTATCCAATCAACTAGAAGGACATGAACCTGTTGGAGAGGGTCCAGGGGAGGCCATGAAAATGATCAGTTTAAGGTTACTGTTCACTGGGTTTGTTTGACAGAGGGAATAAAACACCCCCCCAGCCTGATCTGTGACTAAGCTGCAGTAGCCTCATCCTTTCAGTATCTTCTTTTGCAGCAAAGGGAAAGCTGAGCTGGCAGAGGCAGTGAATATGTTTGTGTGGTCAGTGCTGGTGGACATGAGGAATGAGCAGCATCAGCAGAAAGGTGATGAGATGATCTCCAGAGGTTCCTTCCAACCCCTACCAGGGCAGAGTGGCTGGAAAGTTGCTTGGCAGGAGAAGATCTGGGGGTGCTGATTGGCAGGAGGCTGAACATGAGCCAGTGTGTGCCCAGGTGGCTAAGAAAGCCACCAGCATCCTAGCCTGGATCAGGAAGAGCTTGGCCAACAGGAGCAGGGAAGGGATTGTCCCCCTGTACTCAGCACTGGTGAGGTCACACCTTGAGTTCTGGGTTGAGTTTTGAGGCCTCACTCCAAGAAGGACAGTGAAGTGCTGGAGTTGTGTCCAGAGAAGGGCAACAAAGCTGGAGAAGGGTCTGGAGAACAGGGCTGATGAGGAGCAGCTGAGGGGAGCTGGATGTGTTTAGTGTGAAGAGGAGGCTGAGGGGAGACCTCAGGAGACTGGATAGAGGTGGTGGTTGGTCTCTTCTCCCAAGCAGCTGGTGACAGGATGAAAGGAAATGTCCTCAAGTTGTGACAGTGGAGGTCTAGGTTGGATATTAGGAAAGATCTCACCACAGAAAGGGTTCTCAGGCACTGGCACAGGCTGCTCAGGGAGGTGGTGGAGTCACCATCCCTGGAGGTATCTAAAATCCATGTGGATGTGGTGCTGAGGGTCATGGTTTAGTGGCAGAGGCTTATCAGCACTGGTGGGATTGTGAGCTCTGAGTGAGTGGTTGGACTTGATAGCCTCAAAGGACTCAAGGTGTGGCCTCAGCAGTGTTGAGTGCAGGGGAACAATCCCTTCTCTGCTCCTGCTCCTGCTCCTCACACCATTGCTGATCCAGGCCAAGATGCTGGTGCCCTTCTTGGCCACCTGGGCATATTCTGGCTCATCTTCACTGACACCTCCAGGTCTTTCTCTGCTGGGCAGTTTCCAGCCACTCTGCCCCAAGCCTGGAGTGTTCATGGGGTTGTTGTAACCCAAGTGCAGGACCCAGCACTTGGCCTTGTTAAATCTTAAACAACTGACCTTGGCCCATCAGCAGCCTGTCCAGATCCTTCTGCAGAGCTTCCTACCCTCCAACAGATCAAGACTGCCACTCAATTCAGTGTCATCTGCAGACTTGCTCAGGGTGCCTCAATCTCCTTGTCCAGAGCTTACACAAACTACAAGAGCAGTTGAGGCTGGGGGGTGTGGGGATGAAGAAGCAGAGATGTGCATGCTCACAGGGCCACCATGTCCCACAGGTGTGCCCAGGTGGAGCAGTACCTGTGACCTCAGGGTACCCACTGCTGCCATATAGAATCATAGAATCAGTCAGGGTTGGAAGGGACCACAAGGAGCAGCCAGTTCCAACCTCCTGCCATACCCAGGGACACCCTACCCGAGAGCAGGCTGCCCACAGCCTCATCCAGCCTGGCCTTAAACACCTCCAGCCATGGAGCCTCAACCACCTCCCTGGGCAACCCATTCCAGCCTCTCACCACTCTCATGCTCAACAACTTCCTCCTCACCGCCAGCCTGACTCTCCCCACCTCCAGCTTTGCTCCATTCCCCCCAGTCCTGTCACTCCTTGAGAGCCTAAAAAGTCCCTCCCCAGCTTTTTTGGAGGCCCCCTTCAGATCCTGAAAGGCCACAAGAAGGTCACCTGGGAGCCTCCTCTTCTCCAGACTGCACAGCCCCAACTCTTTCAGTCTGTCCTCACAGCAGAGCTGCTGCAGCCTTCTGAGCATCCTCCTGGCCCTGCTCTGGACACACTCCAGCATCTCCACATTCTTCTTTAATGGAGGCTCCAGAACTGGATGCAGTACTCCAGGTGGGGTCTCAGCAGAGCACAGTAGAGAGGGAGAATCACCTCTCTGGCCCTGCTGGCCACACTACTCCTGATGCAGCCCAGGCTCTGCTTGGCTTTCTGGGCTGCAAGTGCACCCTGCTGCCTCCTGTTGCGCTTCTCCTCCAGCAGCACCCCCAAGTCCCTCTCCTCAGGGCTGCTCTCCAGCCACTCACTGCCCAGCCTGGATTTGTGCTGGGCATTGCCTCGACCTAGATGCAGGACCTTACAATATCTCTGCTTGCAGTCCATCAGGCAGCAGAATGAGCCCTGGGAACCAGCACATGAATGAGGAGGGAAATGCTGAGGTTCCAATGACCACAGAACACAAAACCTCAAGCCCTACCCTTGGCAGAAAACCTGATGTGTTTGAACAACCCCACCCCGGGCTGCAGATAAACAGCTGTGACCGCTGCCAGCATTCCTTGCCAGCTTAGATTGCTGCTGGAATGGTGGTTGGAAACCTTCATATCTGCTGCCTTTTCAAACCATAGCCCCTGCTGGGGCTAGGTCCATTCTTGTGGGGCTCTGGTACATCATCTCTTATAAATGGGAGTCACCTTTCTAACTTTCCATGCACACAAGGAGCAACTTGTGCTGGGAGAAGCATTTTTGGCCCCTGCCAAAGCCTGCTGGCCCAGCTGTTCCTCTTCATCTGATCGCTGAGCCATCCCTGCAGCTGCTTTTTAAAGGTGGGAAACAATTTCTAGCTGGATCCTGTCTCGTGTGCAGGTTCTGGTGTCACTCAGGAAAATCTGAGTGGTGATGGCTCAAATAACACAGTCCCTGTGGTTACTCACAGGCTTATTTGATACTGGTCCTTCAGCAGGGGGTTGTCTGTTTTGCTCAAGTCTCTTGATCCCTTGATCCAGGTTTGCTGAGGGCTGTGCAGGGCTGTGCCACTGCCTTCTTTCGACACTGGATGCTGGAAAGCTGAGCAGCTTTGTGTGTGTCATCCAACACCACCACAATCTTCTTTGTGTGTCTCCTGGTTCTGCCCAACAGATTCAGGACAAATTCCTACTTCATCCTTTGGACTGAAGTTTCCATAGCCACCGGTGGAGGCAAATCCACTAACGGCCCTCAGCAGCAATTTAACCCCTCACTGCCATGCAGGAATAGGATTCCAAGCCACACTAATAGGAAGGAATCACATTGATTGCTGCCCCTCAGCAGCAATTTGACCCCTCACTGCCATGCAAGAATAGGATTCCAAGCCACACTAATAGGAAGGATCAAGGACAGGGAACTACTGGAGAGAGTCCAGAAGAGAGCCACTGAGATGCTGAGGGGACTGGAAGGCTTGTGAGGAAGGCTGTGAGAGCTGGGGCTGTTTAGCCTGGAGGAGACTGAGAGGGGAATCTGAGACTGAGGGAGGTGGTGGAGTCATTGTCCCTAGAGGTGTTCAAGAAAAGCCTGGATGAGGACCTCCAAGCTCATCAGTCCAACCTAGCACCCAGCTCTATTCAGTCAACCAGATCGTGGCACTAAGTGCCCCAGCCAGGCTTGGCTTCAACACCTCCAGGCACAGCGACTCCACCACCTCCCTGGGCAGCCCATTCCAATGCCAATCACTCTCTCTGCCAACAACTTCCTCCTAACATCCAGCCTCAACCTCCCCTGGCACAACTTGAGACTGTGTCCCCTTGTTCTTTTGCTGCTTGCCTGGCAGAAGAGACCAACCCCACCTGGCTACAGCCTCCCTTCAGGTAGTTATAGACAGCAATGAGGTCACCTCTGAGCCTCCTCTTCAGGAGTGATCTCTGGAGGCATTCCAAACCCACTTGAATCTGCTGCTGGGTGGTTTACTCTGTGTGATCCTGCTCTAGCAGGGAGGGCTGAACTAGATGACCTTCAGAGGTCCCTGCACTGCTCTTGTTTGCATCAACTTGGAGAGCAGCACTTTATGTGCTTGAACTCCATGGAGGAAGGTTTTGCATCCCTGATGTTTTCACCACACCATTCCAAAGCCTCCCACAACCCCACCCATACTCCCTGAGAGGAATTACTCTGCAACGGTTCAGCTTTTCCATTACCTCACTTGCTTGGAGACTTTTTGCTAATGACCTGTAAGCAATTAGCCTGCTGCAGGTAAGCTCCAGCTGCCTGCAGGTCTGGGGCTCAGTTTTGGCCACAAATTGATTTCCAGGCAGCAAAATCCTCACTGGATGTGAGGAGGAAGTTGTTGAGCATGAGAGTGGTGAGAGGCTGGAATGGGTTGCCCAGGGAGGTGGTTGAGGCCCCATGGCTGGAGGTGTTTAAGGCCAGGCTGGATGAGGCTGTGAGCAGCCTGCTCTAGGGTAGGGTGTCCCTGGGCATGGCAGGGGGGTTGGAACTGGCTGCTCCTTGTGGTCCTTTCCAACCCTGACTGATTCTATGATTCTAAAATGGTGGGATGGAGGCTGCTCTGTCTCTTCCCCTACTCATTTTTTTTTCTCTGTCTCTTTTTTGCCTTCTCTCCCCTGTCTTTTTGTCTAGGATCTCTTGAACCAATTCACTGCAAGCTGTTGTGTCTTCCCCTGAGCATCTAGGGCTAAAACCAGCCTTTACAGAAGTCAGAGGGTGACTTGAGGAGCAAGACATCACCTCGAGGGGTCAGCCCTCCACTGTGACTCTTCTCCTTTCACCCTTTCAGTCTGGGGATATGTGAGAAAACACCCAGTCCAAAGCAGGGCATGAGCCTGAGCTCCACTCAGAGCCAGAGGCAGTCAAAGATCTCATTAGTGGTTACCAATATGTAAAGGGTCAATGCCCAGAGGCTGGAGCCAGGCTCTGCTGGGTGATGCCCTATGACAGGACAAGGGGCAATCAGTGGAAGTTGAGGCATAGGAAGTTCCATGGAAATGTGAAGAGGGATTTTTTTCCCTGTGAGGGTGACAGAGCAGTGGAACAGGCTGCCCAGGGGGGTTGTGGAGTCTCCCTCTCTGGACATAATCAAGACCTGCCTGAATATGTCCCTGTGTGATCTGCTATAGGTGACCCTGCACTGGTAGCAGGACTGGACTGGATGAGCTTTGGAGGTCCCTTCCAAGCCCCTAAGCTTCTGTGATTCTGTAAAGAGATGGCAGAGGAGCAGGCAGTGTGCATGTGGCTACCTCTTCTGGGAGGCTGGTGAAAGCAGGTGGCTGTCTCTACACGGATGAAACCCTTCAATTAGGCAAATGAGGGTTGCAGGCGTGAGCAGGGCAGAAAGAAGGTTTGTGGTGGCACCTTCCCCTCCCCCAGTGGCTGCATCCCTTAGGCTGCAGAGTTGGAAGGGCCAAAGAAGCCTTTCCCAGGTGTTTTGAATGTTGCTTATGAGAAAGGTGGTCTGGCTGGGGAGGGTTAATGAGGGGGAGGAGTGGTAATTACTCTGCAGCTGTGGAGGGGCTGGAGGCAGTTGAGGGGAAGGGCTGGGGCACTGTGTGCTGGGAGAAGAAGGCAGAGGGACTGTGAAGAGATGGCAGAGGAGCAGGCAGTGTGCATGTGGCTACCTCTTCTGGGAGGCTGGTGAAAGCAGGTGGCTGTCTCTACACGGATGAAACCCTTCAATTAGGCAAATGGATTGATGGTGACCCCGGGAAGCAGGCGTGAGCAGGGCAGAAAGAAGGTTTGTGGTGGCACCTTGCCCTCCCCCGATGGCTGCATCCCTTAGGCTGCAGAGTTGGAAGGGTCAAATAAGCCTTTCCCAGGTGTTTTGAATGTTGCTTATGAGAAAGGTGGCCTGGCTGGGGAGGGTTAATGAGGGGGAGGAGTGGTAATTACTCTGCAGCTGTGGAGGGGCTGGAGGCAGTTGAGGGGAAGTGCTGAGGCACTGTGTGCTGGGAGAAGGCGGCAGAGGGACTGTGAAGAGCTTCGGTGGCTTTAGGTGACCAGCGTCCTGCAGAGGGCAGGTGAGTGGGGGACAGTCTTGTACCTATACATGAGGTGGTTGTCACCACTGTGAGCCCTGGTCTGGGGACCCCACAGGTGGGGCACAACATCCCCCAGTCCTAGGCTGGCATGTGAGCACTACTGTGCCTTCATTCACCTCCTAATGAATGTGGTTTCCTTCCACACAGCACCAGCTTGCAAAGACGAGCCCCACTCTGTGGGAGACTTTGCCTCTGCTCTGGCTGCAGCGATTTAATGACTTCCATCGTGGAGACCCAAAGGATGATCCACTAAAACATCTCTTCACCGAGGCAGACCAACCCATGCTCTGGTGAGTCCTTTGCTTTGGGGTAACATCCTGCCTGGTGGCTGCAGAGCAGCCTCCCTGCACAGTTCTAGGAGCTCTACCACTTCCAAATAAAGTTTCCTAGCAGTTAGATTTTGAGGGAGTAATTCAGCTGACTCGGGTTTTAAGTGCTTCTGCTCATAGCTCATTTTGTTTGGATAATTAGCCAAGGATATATTGGAGTCTCTCTTGAGTTATTTATTGCTTTCTCTCTTTTTTGCCCCTCTTAAATTGACTGTGTTTGCCAAAACCCCATGAGCAGGGTAACTGCTTAGCTTCCTTAGCAAGTGCCGGCGATGGCATGGGGTTGGCTCAGACTTGTCTCAATCCTTTGAGCTGAGTTGTGTCACTTTTGCAGTTTATTCTTGTGTAGTCCAAATGCTTTGGCAGAGGTTTTTATAGCACTGTGTTGCATCTCTAACCCTGAGTGCCTTTGCCTTGAGTCCAGCTGCGTGCTGTCCTTGCTCTCTGAATCATTCCTTCCTCTTTTCCAAATGGAATTAAGCTGCTGCTGTGATATGTGTGAGGTTTAAGAGGGCTGAGATTCTTCTCTGTCAGGTATGCTGCTCATTTTAAGCCTGAAGATTTAAGGTCTGATCCTGCAAGCACTCACTTGCTGTCAGAGGCAGAAATATTGGAGGTGGGGTGAGGGACTTGCTCTGTGCCATCTGTCTTTGTAGTTATTTGTTCTGCTGCTTTGTCCTGGATGGGATTCTGTGCCCATGGGGCCAACTGAGAGAGATGAAGGGGTCTGGAGGATGCAGCAAGTGTTGGACCAGGTCTTGAGCTGTAATCCAAGTAAAGCAAAGACTGACTGAAGTAACTTGCTCTGCTGCAGTCAGTGGGGAGCAAGTTAAATAGATCCATTAATGATTTAGCTGCAGGACCAGGTCTTGAGCTGTAATCCAAGGAAAGCAAAGACTGACTGGAGTATCTTCCTCTGCTGCAATCAGTGGGGAGCAAGTTAAGTGGATCCACTTGTGATTTAGCTGCAGGTCCATTATGCTGACAGACATATTGCCTTGGAGCTGATTTGGTGGTAGCTGGTGTTTGGCAGTGAAGTCTCTGGTTTGTGGTGTGTGTGGAAGGCATTGGATATTTAACACAAGAGGCAGAGGATCCTGGCAGCAGCCTGACAGTGCTCCCTGCAGATCTGGGGTGCTTATTAGGCTGCTGGTGGGCTGCAGCTACCTGTTGCTGGGCTTCTCTGCATCAAGATCAGTCCCCAGATAGCCCTGTGGTAGCAGTGGCACTGGCTGGTCTCTGCTGAAGGGACATTAAGCCCCAGTAGTAGAGGCACTCCTGGAGCAGTCTGTGCTACATGTGTGACCTCCTACTTTTACTTATAGAATCATTTTGGCTGGAAAGGACCCTTAAGGTCAACAGGTTTAATCTTAGTATAGCTGGTAACATGCCCCCTTAGTTATCCTAATTCAGAATGGAGCTTTGTACTCTTTTACAAAGGATCATTTTTTGGTTCATATTTGTGGCCAGATGCAGCTCCTCCCATTGAAGGAAGAAAGCCTACAGGAGGTGACTGCAGATTAACTTGCCCCTTGGTGACATTTTCCTACTGCTGTGAAAAACTTGGTTGTCTTTATATCCTCACAGTGTACATCACCCAGCAGACTGGCTGGGGCACTTAGTGCCATGGTCTGGTTGATTGGACAGGGCTGGGTGCTAGGTTGGGCTGGATGAGCTTGGAGGTCTCTTCCAACCTGGTTGATTCTATGATCTCTAGCTTCTCTTGGAGGTCTTGGCTTGATTCATTGGGAATGTTCTGGATCCCGCATCCTTGAGGGGTCTTTCCATGACTTTTCCTGAATCCCAGAGCTTTGCAGCTGCAGTCACATAAGCAACATCATGTGCTGGGGGTATAGAATAGAATAGAATCAAGCAGGTTGGAAGAGACCTCCAAGCTCAGCCAGTCCAACCTAGCACCCAGCCCTGGCCAATCAACCAGACCATGGCACTAAGTGCCCCAGCCAGGCTTGGCTTCAACACCTCCAGGGACAGCAACTCCACTACCTCCCTGGGCAGCCCATTCCAATGCCAATCACTCTCTCTGCCAACAACTTCCTCCTAACATCCAGCCTAGACCTCCCCTGGCACAGGCTGAGACTGTATCCCCTTGTTCTGTTGCTGGTTGCCTGGAAGAAGAGCTTTTGCTCCTGTTGTTGTTGGTCTGATGGCTGTTAACAGCTGGCCACTCTTGCTGGTGGTAAAGAAGTTTTATGCTTGTTGGGAGAGCTGTTGGAAAAGGGAGCCAGAAATGGGTATTTGGATTCCTCTGAAAAATACAGCTGTAGACTTCAGTCCACAGTGATAAATAATGTTGGTGTTTCCCACCTGCATTTTAGGCATGCCTCGAGTTGCTCTTGGCAGGTGGTAAAAGCAGCCCAATGTCCTCGTCCCTGCTAGGAGCAGGCATAGCATGGATGATGTGGTGGGACTTAGCTGTTGAAAGAGCCAGGCAGAAATAGAAATGCTGCTGTCAAGAGAGTGTGTTTGCTCTTGGGCCATGGTCATTGCATTTACTGAACCAACAGAAATCCCTTGGCTGGAGTATAACGATCTGCTTCCCAAGGATGCCAGTGGTGTACCCAGCATACCCACCAGGATGCTCAGGCTTCTGCTGCTCAGAAGCTCTGTGGCTTTCCAAGGCACCACAAAAAGCCTCTTTGTAGTGCAAAAGCTCCAACCCAAGCACTCTTTGTCAAAACCAAACTTACTTGCTGGACCACATCTCCTGTGGCAGAAGCATGGAACAAAGTAGGACGAATTTGGAAGATGTAAGAGTGTGGGGGAGAGGGAAAGAGATGGAGGAAGGAGGAGGGAAAGCAAACAGGTGTGGAAGTTGTCAGATTTGTCTGGGGTGCTGCTGCACAAACACATTTGCTTAAAAATAGGAATGCCTTTGCCACCTGATGGTACTTTTCATGTCTGCTGTGAGGAAAATACTCCTGTTTTGGCATAACTTCTGCTGTGTTCCCTCTAACTGAGTTCCTCCCCTCCCTGCAGCCTGTGGATATGAAATCCACTCCTCCTGCTTCTTTTCTTTCTTTTCTTGTCCTGGAAACTCCATCTATGAACCTGGAGGTGCAGAGCTGCCTGGGCAAACTTTAGCTTTGAGAGAGGGTCACTTGGGCAGGATGGGAGGCTGATGACAAATCCACCCACAAAGTTTTTGTGCTGCATTTTCCTTGTGTGAAGTAATCTGGCAGTGTGACTTGTGGCACTGTGTGGGTAGCAAGGCTTTGCTGGTCTGGTGGAATCATAGAATGGGTTAGGTTGGGAAGGGACCTCCAAGATCCATCCAGTTCCAGCCCCCTGCCATAGGCAGGGACACCTCCCACTAGAACAGGCTGCTCAAGGACTCATCCAACCTGGCCTTCAACACCTCCAGGGAGGTTGTGGAGCACAGAAGCACCCAATGTGATCAAAGATCACATTGGGTTCTTCTGTGCTCCACACCCTCCCTGGGCAACCTGTGCCAGTGTCTCACCACCCTCAACCTGTGCCAGTGTCTCACCACCCTCACTGCAAACAACTTCTTCCTATCATCCAGTNCAGAATCCCCTCCCTTGCCCTGCTGCCCACACTGCTCTTGCTGCAGCCCAGCACAGGGTTGCTGTCTGGGCTGCACTCACACTGCAGGCTCATGTTGAGCTTTTCATCACCCCAGACCCCCAGGTCCTGTTCCTCAGGGCTGCTCTCAGCCATTCCCCACCCAGCCTGGATCTGTGCTTGGGATTGTGCCCACCCAGGTGCAGTACCTTACACTTGGCCGTGTTGAATGTCATGAGGTTGACCTGGGCACACCTCTGCAGCCTGCCCAGGTGCCTCTGGATGGATCCTTTCCCTCTAGCAAGTCAGCTGTGCCACACAGCTTGCTGCCACCTGCAAACTTGCTGAAGGTGCACTGATTCCTCTGTCCATATCACTTACAGAGATGTTAACCAGCACTGGTGCCAGCACTGACCCCTGAGGGAGCCACTTGGCACTGGAAAGCACCCCTGCCTGTGGCACGGGGTTGGAACTAGGTAGTGGTCTTTAAGGCCCCTTTCAACCCAAACTGTTCTATGATTCTGTGGTGTCTTTTTTCCCTCCCCACTCGTGTGAACCAGCCCTAGCACTCTGGGGGAAGAGCAGGGCTTTGCCCAGCCTGGCGAGTCATAGAATACAGAATCATTTCAGTTGGAAAAGATCTTCAGGATCGACTCAAACCATTAACCCTACTCTTCTAAGCCCACCACTAAGCCATCTTCTCAAGCGTCCTCACCTTTAGAGGGCTTTTAAACACCTCCGGGGTGGTGACTCAACCACCTTCCTGGGCAGCCTGTTCCAATGCCTGGCAACCCTTCCCCGTGGAAAAAAACTTCCTAATGTCGGTGGAACTGCACCGGGGGAGGGTCAAGCTGAGTCCCAGTAACAGCAGTTTGCTGTTGTTGGGAAGCAGGGGAGCAGCCGTGCCGGTGAAGTGCCTTCACCGATTGGGTTCCCCTCCTTAAGGACCATGCAGAGCCCCTGCGAGGAGTAGGCTGTGTGTGTGTGCGTGTCTCCTCCACGCATGACTGGAGCTATTGGCTGGGATAAGTTCTGTTTGCCAAGCACCTCCCGCTATAAGAGGCGAGGCAGCCGCGGTCCCGCCAGCTGGACATCCCCAGCCCTGCTGGCTCCACCAGCCCCGGACCGAAGCACATCCAGGTCCGTCCCGCTGGTCAGGCTCTGTGCCTCGCAGGGCTCGGTCCATCCCTGCCCTCCTCCTCCAGGCGGCACCTCTCCGGCAGTCCGTAAGCACTTGTCTCTGTCTCTCCTCCTCCAGCATCTTCCCACCGAGCAGGGCAGGGAGCAGTTCTGCACCCCACGCTTCGGGTTTTAGGTCTTCTGCCAGCTGGGGCTTTTCTCTGCCTTGTGACTGCTCAGCTCGGGAAGGGTTTGTGTGGAGCAGGGCTGTGGCTCTCCCGAGCAAGCAGCTTTTTGTGGATTGGCTAAAGTGACCCTCAGAAACTGCCTCTGGGTTATGTGGTGAGGTTTTTTTTGGGTGGGATTTATCTAAATCCTTGCTTCTGACTTCTTTTGCATTGTCCAATACCTGTGTTCTCTCCTGGAAGCTGAGGGGTGTGAAGGGAGGCTGTAGCCAGGTGAGGCTGGGCTCTTCTGCCAGGCAAGCACCAATAGAACAAGGGGACATAGCCTCAAGTTGTGCCAGGGGAGGTCTGTGCTGGATGTTAGGAGGAAGTTGCTGGCAGAGAGAGTGATTGGCATTGGAATGGGCTGCCCAGGGAGGTGGTGGAGTGGCCGTGCCTGGAGGTGTTGAAGCCAAGCCTGGCTGGGGCACTTAGTGCCATGGTCTGGTTGATTGGCCAGGGCTGGGTGCTAGGTTGGACTGGCTGAGCTTGGAGGTCTCTTCCAACCTGGTTGATTCTATTCTATTATATTCTAAAGCACAAGTAGCCATTGGAGTGCAATGTAGCTGTTCTCTTTGCTTGCCAGCTGAATGGGTGCTCTGCAGTGGGACAGAGCTGGGCAAGAGCTGGCAGCAGGTGATCGGATGCCTATTGGAAGCTTTTAGTGCTGGGGAGGAAGCAGCTCACTTAGTGGCTGTATCCTTGGGCTCTCAGGTGATGCTTTGATAGCAAGGACTGATACTCCCTGAATTGCAGGCACAGGCTGGCATTGACAGAACTGGGGAATAGAGAGATGCAAACTTGTAACTACCAACTGGGGCTGGTTAGCCTGGAGAAGAGGAGGCTCAGGGCAGAGCTCATTGCTGTCTACAGCTACCTGAAGGGAGGCTGTAGCCAGGTGGAGTTGGGCTCTTCTGCCAGGCAAGCATCAACAGAAGAAGGGGACACAGACTCAAGCTGTGCCAGGGGAGGTCTAGGCTGGATGTTAGGAGGAAGTTGTTGTCAGAGAGAGTGATTGGCATTGGAATGGGCTGCCCAGGGAGGTGGTGGAGTTGCCGTGCCTGGAGGTGTTGAAGCCAAGCCTGGCTGGGGCACTTAGTGCCATGGTCTGGTTGATTGGCCAGAGCTGGGTGCTAGGTTGGACTGGCTGAGCTTGGAGGTCTCTTCCACCCTGGTTGATGCTATGATTCTATGACTTTTAACCTTCCTCTCTCTATTATGGAACGTGAGGCGCTTGCGGAGGTCCTGACAAGCCACACCTGTAGCTGTCCAGGTGTGAATGCAAACACCTTTATCTCCGTGTAAATATGCAGCCAGATCGGTGCTCTCTTGCACCCTTGCTGTGGAATCACTCACACGAGTGAGGCTGTCCACCCCCTGTGTTTGCACCGTGGGTGTTGCTGTCGTTAATCTTGAGCAGAGATAAGCTAAAGAGTGCGGCTCCGGTCCTGTTTTACTGTGCAAGCAGGAACTGAGCTGTGCTTTTAGAAAGGGATTGTGGCTGCTTTTTAAATCACTGAAGCTCAGCACGTGGAAAACAAACCAAGGACACCAATCCCCCTACCAATTTTGACCTTTTGGGTGGGTTTTTTTTTTTTTTTGGAGAGGAAGAATATTCTTTAAAAACAGGAAAAAGGAAAATGACTTTTGTTTGGCTCCTCAGTTTCCCACAAGGAAACTGATTAAATTCTTTAGCTGTGATACACAAAGCAACCAAATATGGCTTTAAATGTTAAGCTTTCTTCTTTAATGATAAAAGCACCCACGGACTTCTCCTCAGTGAGAACAACCTCTTCTCTTCTTCCCCCCACCCTCCACCTCCCCACTAAGTACAGCACTCTTGAACGCAAACCAACCTTTAGTTTCTCCTCAAAGGGCTCATTACCTCGTAAATTCTTGACTACCACCTGCTGGAACAAGGAGAGTTAGGTGGTTGGGAGCTAATGCCACGAGGGCACCTCCTCCCACCCCAAGAACTCGGTGCAAAGGAAAGCAAATTGCTCAGATTTCAGACTGCACCTCTCAGGGAGCAGTTTGGGGCTGGGGTTTTGCAGCTGGTTTGTGATTTGTGCTGCTCTTAAGGAGTTTTGGTTGAGGGAGGTCTGCAGGGTTTGGGCTCTTTGGTGTGTTTCTAGGAGGAGAAGCTATGCTCTGTAGGGGAGGACGGCTCCACTCCATTTATGCTGGTGTAATTCTCTGCCTGGATGTAAATAATGGCAGCTGTTCAGAAGGAGACAATGCTTAGGGTACTCAGACACTCAGACACTTGAACACAGACACTGCAGCCCGCCCTGGCTGGCCTTTACTTCTGAATCAGCCTTGCATCATGAATGGAAAATCCAGGTGTAGGTTATGAAGGGGCTGCTGGAAGCCCTCTCAAAGAATCCTGGAGTCTTTGTGGTTGGACAAGACCTTTAAGAGCAGCTAACTCTGCCAAGGCTGGGGTTAAACCATGGCCCTCAGCACCACAGCTCTGCCTCTTTCAAACACCTCCAGGGGCTGGGATTCAGCCACCTGTGCCAGGCTTTGAGAAGCCTTTCAGGGAAGAAATTATTCCTACTATCCAACCTGAACCTCCAATGCTGCAATCTGAGGCCATCTTCCTGTTGCATGTTATTAGGGGGAGAGGTCCCTGTTTGCACCCATGAATAAGGGAATGGTGCTGTAGGATGCCTTTTTATCTCTGATCTAAATCCATGTCTTGAGAATATCATTTACAGTCCACATCCATTACATTAGGATGTACCAAAAGCTTCAAGTAATTACTCTCCTCACCCCCAAGAAGCAAATTTCTTTTGGTGCCATATCTATGTGACAAGAAGGTTGTTTTGTGCTACAGGATATCTCCCAGCCTCTCTGTGCTGCCTGCATTCTGGTGGCAACTTGTGCTGCTTTGCTTTGGCTCTTGGGTGCCACAGCTGTGATTATTTTCCCCAGATCCACCTTGGGAAGGTGTGCTCACTGCCAGTACCTACAGCTCCTAGCACTGGGTGGCAACTGGCACATGGCTGAAACTTCCAGAGCCTCAGTGCAAACAGCTGGTGGTTGGACTTGAGGATTTTAAATCATAGAATCAACCAGGTTGGAAAAGACCTCCAAGCTCATCCAGCCCAACCTAGCACTCAGCCCTGGCCAATCAACCAGACCATGGCACTAAGTGCCTCATCTGGTCTTTTCTTGAACACCTTCACTGGCAGAGTCATTGGCTACTGGAATGGGCTGCCCAGGGAGGTGGTGGAGTCGCCATCCCTGGAGCTGTTCAAGGCAGGATTGGACGTGGCACTTGGTGCCATGGTCTAGCCTTGAGCTCTGAGGTAACGGCTTGGACTTGGTGATCTGTGAGGTCTCTTCCAACCTTGGTAATACTGTGAGACTGTGTGATACCGTGATACCTCCAGGGATGGTGACTCCACCACCTCCCTGGGCAGCCCATTCCAATGCCAATCACTCTCTCTGCCAACAACTTCCTCCTAACATCCAACCTAGACCTCCCCTGGCACAACTTGAGACTGTATCCCCTTGTTCTGTTGAATGGTAGGGGTTGGGAGGGACCTCCGGAGAGTGAGTCCAAACCCTCTGCCACAGCAGGGGTCTCTTTCATCTGTCATGACTCTGATTCTATGATGATGTGAGCCAGGAGTAGCCTGTGTGAATTATGTGCTTTTACTCTGCACCCAGTAGATGCACTGAGCTTTAGATGTCAGGTCTTTAAAGAACCTTGGACAATTCCTCTGATCTTTGCTGATGAGCCAATCTAGTCCAGAGTGTGTCCAGAATTTCCCTTTTCCATGCTGCTGCTTGGGTCTGAAGTCCCAGGGGCACGAAGAGCAGCAGACTAAAGCCTTACCACCAGCAGTCTGCAAAGTTTGCTCAGGCTTTGGGGATGTTCCTGAAGCAAAGCAACTTCCTGGAGAGAAGCAGGCAGGTTAGTGCTAGGCTTCCTCTGGGGTCACAAAGAGATGCAGGTGTCACCAGCAGATGTGGGGGGGCTGAGCCAAGCAGCCAGTGCCTGCTCCTCACCTTTGTGGTCCCCAGGCATTGTCACCTCGCACTCGGCGTGTTGCAGTGCTCAGGCAGCAAAGCTCAGATTGCAGATGTGGTTCTTTACCCTTGCAGTGTGGAATCACTTCTGCTTGTAATGGCAATGAGAACTGTTTCCACAATAAGCCCTCACAGAGCTGACTTGGGATAGTGTTACAGAAAAGACATTGGAAGTCAAAATACTTCAGCTGGAGTGGGATCTCTTCTCTGCATTTTTCTGTCAGACAGGCAGAGTAACAAAGCAGAAATGCCTGAGGTCAGTTGTTTCATGTGTGATTTTTGGCAGAGGGAGTGTAGGAGGAGGAAGGAGACCTCATTTTCATTTAGGTACCCTGATTTGGAGAGGATTCATAAGCAGATGGCTCTTGAGGCTCTTCCAGTACCCAAAGAGCCCTACAAGAAAGCTGGGGAGGGACGATTTACAAAGGCTTGTAGCAAAAAGACAAGGAGCAGGGGGGTGAATCTAGAGCAGGGTAGATTTAGGTTGGACACTGGGGGGAAGCTCTTCTCCGTGAGGGTGATGGAACACTGAAACAGGTTGCCCAGGCAGGTGGTGGAGGCCCCATCCCTGGAGACATTCAAGGTCAGGCTTGATGTGGCTCTGAGCAACCCAATCTCATTGTGGATGTCCCTGCCTGTGGCAGGAGGGTTGGACTAGATGACCTTTAAAGGTCCCTTCCAACCCAATGCATTCTGCACTTGTGAGACCCAGAGCCCAAATGGGTCTGGAATGCCATTTAGATAAATGCATGCTTCCACTTCTGCAGCATGGCTTTAGGAGGACTCTGCCATCCGTTCTGGCTTTAGTTCTTCCATCCCTGGGTGCAGCAAAAATGCTCTTAACAGTCACTTGGCCACCTGTGGGAGCAAAGACACCGAAGCTATCCTGGGGTCCAGAGTCTTTCAACATCCTCATATGCCTTGACTGGGGCTGTTTGTTAGATGAGCAGCCCAGAGTCAGCTCTGGGGATGCCACCCCAGCTGGCTTTGATGGGAACGAATGGGAGTTGAGAGCTGTGGCTGCTCTCTGCTGAGTGTTTCCCCCTGTTAATCCCACACTCATGTCCAAAAGGAGCCTGCAAAACTGCCACAGAAGCTCTAAAATTGTTGAAGCTCTAAAACAGTTGTTTGGTTTGGGCTCTAGAACATGCAAATGGGTGGAATCATGAAGGATCATCAGCTGCTTGGTGCAGGGAAGTGATTCTGCAGTCTCTACAGGCAGTCAAACAAGTTGGGTTAAAATGAGGTTGGTGCTGGTCTGTTCTCACAGATGATAAGGGACAGGACAAAGCTGCAAGTGGAAAGGTTTAGTCTGGATATTAGGAAGCATTTTTTTCCTAGAAAGAGTGGTCAGGCAATGGAATGTGCTGCCCAGGGAGGTGCTGGAGTCACCAACCCTGGGTGTGTTTAAAGGTGGTTTGGGTGTGGTGCTTGGGGGTATGGTTTAGAGTGCACCATGTAGATCTTGGTTGGACTTGAGGGTGCTTTCCAACCTGAATGTTTCTGTGATTCTCTGAGGTCTGCATGCTGGGCAGGTGCTGCTGAGCCCCTCAAACAAGCAGGATGCAAAGAGAGGAAAGCAGCAGGAAAGCAGAGCTGTGTCCTAGCTTCCTACCCTCAGACCCCGGGGGCTGCAGGTGCTGTGCCTAACCTCTGCCTGTATCCAAAAAAATCATCTACCAGAGGTTGGCTCATTTTGCTGCTTGAAGTATTTCCTGCAGGGGCTTTACTCTGCTCCAAGTTAGTGTGTGGAAAGCCACCAAAAAAGCCTTTTTGGTGGGGCAGAGTTCACCTTCCCTGCGTGTCCCAGCAGCATGTACTGAAGCAGGATTTGGCCTTTGATGCTTTCAGAGTGATTCAGGCTTGTGTGGTGCCAAGAATGCTGCCAGAGCAAATCCCCAGTGTTGAAGCAAGAGAACATGATGCTGGATGATGGGTGATGGATGGCTGTTGATTTTGGGTGGATGCTCTTGTCCTCCTCCAGCTGCTTTATTTCCCTCTGAAGAGACGACAAATAAGCTTTGTGTCCTGTGGCAGGACAAGGCTAAAATGACATTTAGGGGTTGGAGATAGTTAAAAGCAGGACAAGAATTGCTTTATAGCCACACTGGAATGGGGTAGACAGGGTCCTGAGGAAGCACTCTTCCAAAATAGGCCAAACTAAAGAGTGCCTTGGACAAGAGTGGAGAGCCAGGACAGGGTTCCTGGCAGTGGCAGAGCTGCAGCCTAGGGTGGAAGGACTGCTGTGTGCCTGCCTGGAAACTTGGAGGCAGGGTTACAGTTTTGGTTTGGATGCTGCTACAGCATTGCATTGTTTCTGTAAACAGGAAAACCAAACCCTCTTGACTTCAGATTGGGGTTTTGGGGGTTGTTTTGGTTGGTGGTTTGTTTCTTTTTCCTCCCTTCTTGAGGTGTCCCTGGCGAATGATGTGATTTGGGATGCATCTCTCTCTTCCTCCTGCTTGGCAGAGCTGGCTGTGAGTAGGTGATCAGCAGCTGTTAACTGTCAGGGATTAGGAGCTGTGCAATGTGGCTGCATTTGTGGTCTGTTGGGATCAGATGCAGGATACCAGTTATCACCCAAGCCTCTAATGAAGAACAGAGGGAAAACTTCCTGCTGGGAGCAAGCACTGCAGTGTGGCTTTTCAGCTTCCTTGGGTTTAAAACCTTTCCAAACCTGGTAAAAAAGGGAAACCAGAGGAGAGTGGAAGAGACTAGAATCTGCCTCACAGGATGGGTGCAGGTTTTGAGGGTTAGTAATTTGGACCAGAATGTTCAGTTTACTTATAGGATGATAGAATTGTTTTGACTGGAAAAGATCTCCAAGATCCAATCATCAACCCAACACCACCATGGCCACTAAACCATGTCCCCAAGTGCCATGTCCACAGGGTTCTTGAATGACTCCAAGGGTGACAACTCCACCACCTCCCTGGGCAGCCTGTGTCAATCCTTGACCACACCTTCAATAATTCCTCCTCCCCAGTATCCAACCTAAACCTTCTCTGGTGAAATTTCACATCATTCCCTCTTGTTCAACTTGTTGAACTTCAGAGCTGCAATGCTCCAGACAGCTACAGTGTCTGCTCTGTTGTCTGTACTGTGTTGTGGATGGAGAGGAAGAACAAGAGTAAGAGCTTTAAAAAAAAGACATGAATAAAATAGAAGCTTTCCCTCCTGGAGAATCCTCTCTCTTGTCTTCAAAACCTTGGGGATCTTCATGCTTTGTGATGCTTTGAGACTAGGAGGAAGTTGTTGCCAGAGAGAGTTGATTTGGCACTGGAATGGGCTGCCCAGGGAGGTGGTGGAGTCACTGTGCCTGGAGGTGTTGAAGCAAAGCCTGGATGAGGCACTTAGTGCCATGGTCTGGTTGACTGGACAGGACTGGGTGATAGGTTAGACTGGGTGGTCTTGGAGGTCTCTTCCAACCTGGTTGATTCTATGATAAGGGGAACTCCAAATCAAATGCTGTCTGGCTGCAGTAGTGTCTATCTAGTGAGATGATGGGTTCAGGGCACTGTTAACAAGTAATGGCAAGTGCCAGACATGCCAAGGAACCCCTTTTGGGAGGCATGGTTGGTACAAAGATCTAGGATCCAACTAGTTTGCTTCAAGCTGGCAATTCCAAAGCAGCTGCCATAGTGTGTGAGGATTCTTGTGTTACACCAGTGCCTAAGCAGCAGAGGACTTGGAGCTTCTGGCAGAGCAAGAATTGCTCTCAGTTGTTTGGTTTGGCCAGACAGCAACAAAGTCTGCTTAGTTCTCTAAACCCCTATCTTATGAACCTTTCTTCCTTTGCTGAGAGAAACAGAAGAGCTTCATAGAATCACAGAACTAACCAGGCTGGAAAAGACTTTTGAGATCAAGTCCAGCCTATCACCTAACACCTTCTGATCAACTAAACCATGACACTAAGTGCCTCATCCAGCCTCCTCTGAAATGCCTTCAGGGATGGTGACTCCACCACTTCCCTGGGCAGCCCATTCCAATGCCAATCACTCTCTCTGCCAACAACTTCCTCCTAATGTCCAGCCTAAAACTGCCCTGGCACAACTTGAGACTGTGTCCCCTTATTCTGTTGCTGCTTGCCTGGCAGAAAAGCCCAACCCCACCTGGCTACAGCCTCCCTTCAGAGAGCTGCAGACAGCAATGAGGTCTGCCCTGAGCCTCCTCTTCTGCAGGCTGCACACCCCCAGCTCCCTCAGCCTCTCCTCACAGGGCTGTGCTCCAGGCCCCTCCCCAGCCTTGCTGCCCTTCTCTGGACACCTTCCAGTACCTCAACATCTCTCTTGAATTGAGTGGCCCAGAACTGTACTGTCATGCTAAACCCATGGCTGGTTCAGCCTACCATGGTTAAGTTGTCCTTCCTTGTGGGCAACTGGCTCTTGAATCATAGCATGGTTTAGGTTGGAAGGGACCTCAAAGATCATCTAGTTCCAACCCCCTGCCATAGGCAGAGACACCTCCCACTAGAGCAGGCTGCTGAGGATATTTGGGTTCCATGTGCTCCTTCTAGTGGTCTCTGCAGAAAGATCCCCTTGAGAGCAACTATGAAGCCACCCTAAATATAGCTCCTCTGCTACTGATAGGGTGCTGAAGGGGAAGAGAACAATGCACTTGCTTCTAAAGAAATGCTCCAAGTTGTGGGAACCATTCTGCCTTGGCAGGCTACTTGCAAGGCATTAGTTTGGCTTGGGGCTGGCTGCCCCTGGCAGCTCTTACCATCAGCTGCATTTCTTAGCTGCTCTTTTCTAGAACAGACTTTGGAACTGGGCTTTGGAATCGAGTCACTTTTGAGGCACTGCCTGCCTGCCTTTCTAGCTTCTGTCTTTTATCTTGCTTCTGGGCTTCTCAGCCTGTGCTGCTTTGTTCTGTGCCTCTTGGTTTGTCCCTCTTCTCATTGATCTGACGTAGCAAACAGCTCTTTAAAGCACCCTGTAAGTGTCACCCTTTAAGAGGGAAAGCTTCTATTTTATTGATTCTCCCTCCCAAAAAATCTTCCCTCTTGTCTTCAAGACCTTGGGGATCTTCATGCTTTGTGTTGCTTTGAGACAAGGGGAACTCCACATCAAAACATAGAATCATAGAATCAACCAGGTTGGAAGAGACCTCCAAGCTCGTCCAGTCCAACCTAGCACCCAGCCCTATCCAGTCAACCAGACCATGGCACTAAGTGCCTCATCCAGGCTTTGCTTCAACACCTCCAGGGATGGTGACTCCACCACCTCCCTGGGCAAGTGCTTGCTGGCTGCAGTAGTGTCTATCTAGCGAGATGATGGGTTCAGGGCACCACTGTTAACAGGTAATTGCAAGTGCCAGACGTGCCAAGGCACTCTATTTGGGAGTGCAACCCACCTGGATGGGCCCCTGTGCAACCTGGTCTAGGTGAGCCTGCTTTAGCAGGGAGAGTTGGACTAGAAATGAGCTCCAGAGGTTCCTTCTTCCAAGCCGCATCCCAGAACACTTGGGACAGCTGCTACTGGGTACTACAGGGAATTTTCTAGCATGCCTTACCTAATCCATCTGGATGAGTTGTTCTGGGTGCTGTCTGGCTGCTGTCTGTCCAGATGAGCAGCCCAGAGGGATCTTAACCCACTGCAAAGATCCTGAAAGTGTCCTGGGGATCTGGCACCGTGTCCTGCTCTTTAGTGCAGCGTTAACCACAGGGCAGTTAGCAGCTGGAGCGAATGCGACCACAGGCAGCACCTCCAGAGGCACAGGGAGGGGTGGTCCTCATGCAGGCAGCTGAGTAATTCCTACTGCTTTGCTTCCATTAAAATGTTTCCTGGTGGTCTAAGTGTGCTCTTGATAAGGTGTTGCTTCTGGTGGTATGAGCAGGCAGGATGCAAGAATCTCTCTCTCTGTTCTCATCTCACTTTAAATATACACAGAGCTCTGTATTTCACTCAGCACAGGCAAATCCTGCTTCCTGTCTGCTCATGCTCTGCCTCTTGAAAGCCAGTCAGGCTTCCCCACTGGCACAGCCTGCCAGGTGAGTGCCACTTGCTGTGTAATGTATTTCAGAGGTGGTCCAGATGGCAGGATCAGAGCAGGACAGGACACCAGCCTACACTCACCCCACAGCACAACAAAGACACCCAGTTGGGATGTCAGTCTCATCACTGCTGTGATGAATCTGCATGGCATACTATTCTTGCCATCATGTTCCCCACTGAATAGAATAGAATCAACCAGGTTGGAAGAGACCTCCAAGCTCAGCCAGTCCAACCTAGCACCCAGCCCTATCCAGTCGACCAGACCATGGCACTAAGTGCCTCATTCAGTCTTCTCTCGAACACCTTCAGGGAAGGTGACTCCACTGCCAAGCTTTTTAGCTGAAGGTGGATGTGTCTCTGGCCTGGGTTTCTTGCCAATGAATAGAGGATCCAACCTGCCTGCTTTCATTGCAGGAGGCTGGAGTGGAGGCTTAGCCACAGAGTACATATCTGGACCAACATTTCAGCTTGCTAAGAGAACCACAGAGGTATTTTCCAGCCTGAGTGATTGTAGGATCAAGTCCAGCCATCAGCTCAACACCACTGTGCCCACTAAACTGTGGCCCAAAGTGCCATGTGCATGCATTTCTTGAACACCTCCAGGGATGGGGACTCCACCACCTCCCTGGGCAGCCTCTTCCAATCCCTGACCACACTTGCAGCAAAGACATTTTCCCTAGTTCCCAACCTCATCCTCCTGAGCTGGTCAGGGCATAGCTTTTGTTTCTGGCAAATCAATAGTCAGTTGACCTCCCCTCTCCCTCCCCCAGTCCTTTGTTAAATGTAAGAGGTCATCTGAGCTGTATCTTGGCTCAGGTCTAGGTGTGACAGAGAACCAGACATGACTCCTCTCTTCCAAGCACTTCTACACCTTGCAGATCAGAGCAGGCAATTCTCCCAGAGTTAGTCCTGGTTCCCTGGCTTCTCAGTGCCCTTTGTGATGATGCATGGGAGGATGAACGTGAGGAAATTCCTGGCCAAGAGCACAAACAGGCACCGAGTCCTAAAACTGTCTTATGTCCTCATTGTCCTGACGTGTGCAGTGAAGCTGATGCAGGCTGACATTCGTGCTGGCAATGCCAGACCCTCCAGTGCCAGGTTTGGTTTCTGGCTGGAGAAGACAGCAAACTCTGTGCTGGAGAAGGCTTCACCACCTCTCTGGTGTCTGGGATGGCAGGGAGCTGCCACGCAGAGTCACCCACAGTGTGTGTTAGTGAAGACTGTGCCTCAAACCTTCTTTTCTCAGCTTCAGGTGGCTGGGAGCAGACCTGGAGGCAGCTTCCCCCTGACCTCCAGCACATCTCCATGGCACTGGCTGTAACTAGTGTCCCCTGAGCCCTTCTAGCCCAGGCTGCCTTGGCGCTGTAATGTGGCGAAGCTCTCTGTGCACTTCACTAGACACTGACACAAACAACCAATAAATCTCTTGTAAAGCAGTCACTCATTTGTTTTGTGGTTACCAGGGAGATTGCCAAGTGCAAATTCCTCTTCGACCTGAAATAGAGATGAGCTCATGCTCTGGTGCTGGAGCAGCCGGATGGGAAGGGAACCAGAGCCAGTAACTCTGTCTGCTCCGATGACATCTGGATGCTGTGGGAGAGGCTTAGCCAGAGAGCTTTGGTCTTGTAGAAGAGATCCTGCAGCAGGGCTGGTTGCTGAGCTTGGGCCCTTACAGTTCTTGGAAGGGTGGAGATGATAAATTCTCGGTGGGACCAGGGGCTGGAGAGCCCTGGGGTTAGGTTAAGGTGCTGTGGAGGTGACCTCCTTCCCCATCCCAGCTGCATTCAGTATATTCATAACGATCTGGGTGAAGGGAGAGCAGGTTTGCTGCTGATATCAGACTGGGAGGAGTGGCTGATGCCCTGCCAGGCTCTGCTGCCACCCACCGTTACCTGGCCAGGCTGCAGAGGGAGAAATCCAATGGAATTCAGCAAGATGAAGTCCTGCAGCTAAGGGAGAACCAGTACAGGCTGGGAGCTGATCTGTGGAGAGCAGCTCTGAAGAAAAAGACCTGGGAGTCCTGGTGGACAACAGGATGACCATGAGCCAACAATGTGGCCATCCTGAGTTGCACCAAGAAGTGTGTGGCCAGCAGGTCGAGGAAGGTTCCTTTCCTCATCAGCTCTGCACTGGTGAGGCCACATCTGCAGGATTGTGTCCAGTTCTGGGCTCCAGGGTGCAAGAAGGACAGGGGCTTGCTGGAGAGGGTACAGCAACGGGCTGCAAGGATGCTGAGGGGACTGGAATGTCTCTGATGAAGAAAGACTGAGAGAACTGGGGCTTTAGCCAGGAAAAGAGCAGACTGGCAGGGGAGTGGGGAGATCTCCTCAATGCTGATCAATATAGGCTGGATGTTAGGAGGAAGTTGTTGGCAGAGAGAGAGGTTGGCATTGGAATGGGCTGCCCAGGGAGGTGGTGGAGTCGCCGTGCCTGGAGGTATTGAAGCCAAGTCTGGATGAGGCACTTAGTGCCATGGTCTGGTTGATTGTCTAGGGCTGGGTGCCAGGCTGGACTGGCTGAGCTTGGAGGTCTCTTCCAACCTGGCTGATTCTATGACTACTTAAAGGGTGGCTGTCAGGAGGACAGCGCTACCTAGTGACAGGACAAGGGGTGACAGGCACGAACTTGAACATCAGACGTTCCACATAAACCCAAGGAGGAACTTCTTTAAGGGTGCTGGAACACTAGAGCAGGTTGCCCAGAGAGGTGGTGAAGTCTTCATCTCTGCAGACATTCAAAATCTTCCGGTGTGACCTTCTTTAAGTGAACCTTCCTTGGCAGGGGGCTTGGACTTGATGATTTCCAGGAGTGCCTTCCAACCCCTATCATTCTGTGATCTCTCCTGTCTGAGAGACTACAGGCCTGGCTCAGGAGCAGTGTGGCCAGCAGGACAAGGGAGGTTCTTCTGCCCCTGGACTCAGCATTGCTCAGGCCACACCTTGAGTGCTGTGTCCAGTTCTGGGCTCCTCAATTCAAGAGAGATGTTGAGGTGCTGGAAGGTGTCCAGAGAAGGGCAGCAAGGCTGGGGAGGGGCCTGGAGCACAGCCCTGTGAGGAGAGGCTGAGGGAGCTGGGGGTGTGCAGCCTGCAGAAGAGGAGGCTCAGGGCAGAGCTCATTGCTGTTTGCAGCTCCCTGAAGGAAGGCTGTAGCCAGGTGGGGTTGGTCTCTGCTGCCAGGCAAGCAGCAACAGAACAAGGGGACACAGTCTCAAGCTGTGCCAGGGGAGGTCTAGGCTGGATGTTAGGAGGAAGTTGTTGGCAGAGAGAGTGATTGGCATTGGAATGGGCTGCCCAGGGAGGTGGTGAAGTTGCCGTGCCTGGAGGTGTTGAAGCCAAGCCTGGCTGGGGCACTTAGTGCCATGGTCTGGTTGATTGGCCAGAGCTGGGTGCTAGGTTGGACTGGCTGAGCTTGGAGGTCTCTTCCAACCTGCTTGATTCTGTGGAATTCCTCCTATGCAAGGATTATGTGGACAACTGAGGTGCTTGGCTTATAGGTAAGGGTCAGTTTTAGACAGCTAGTTGGGCAGAGGCTCTCCCCTGCTGCTGTCCCAGGAGCTGGAGCAAGAACTGGGGAGAACCTTATTCTCTTCTGCAACACACATGGGTCAGGAGATAGAAAAATCTGGGTTCTGCCCTTATCAATTTCATCTTGAGTTGTCCTCAGTTTATGAAGAGTAAGACTTGGCTTCTGAAGAGCTGATGCTAGAGGCAAGGTTTGGCAGCTTTCTGTGTCCATCCCTGCAGTTTCTTGCAGGAATAAGCCCATAGGTGACACTAAGTGTCAGGAGAACCTCTGCTTAGCCAGCCCCTGGGCACAGCAGGCAGGGTGGCAGCAGTGGCTGTAAGCAGACAGATTGCTTGGTGCTCTCTGCTGCAGATTCAGGACCTGGGTGATGGAGGTTGGGGTTAGAAGGGGCTCTTGCAGGGCTGTTGGCTGTGGCCAGCTGGAAAGACAGGACAAGGAGGCTCAGCTAGAAATGCTGCTGGACTTGGCCAGGACCAGGTCTAACCTCGCTCAGCACTGACAGGAAGCAGGCAAAGGTTGCTGTTGGGCTTGCTCTAGCACAGCTGAGAAGAGAAACTGGCTCAGGAGGTGCAACTTTATCAAAGGGACATCAGAGTCCTTGCCACTACAGGAAAAGTCCTCAAGGATTTGGAAGCCTCACCCTTTCTCCCATTGTCCTGCAGCATTCCCAGCAGGATACAAGTGCTGGTGGGCTCTCATGCAACACAGCTGCAGAAGCTGCTTTGAAAAAGAGAGCAAACCACTGGTTCCCAGCTGCTTTAGCTTGGTGAGTTTTCCCTGGCACTTGTGTTCAACTGGTGCTGCTCCTTGGTGCCCTGGAGCTGACCCTCAAAGAGTCTGGCTTGGAGAGCAGCTTGCCAGCTATCAGCAGTGGTACTCAGGAGGGCTGCTTCTCTCTGCAGGCTTCATACTCCTGGTCCCTCATTTTATTGTCCCCCTGCTACTTGAAAAAGAGACCAGAACCACAGTTTGAGCATGGCTTCAGCCGCAGAGGATGGCTTAATGAGATGCAGAAGTGGTTGTGCCAGCCCCAGACAGTTTATTTCTGTGTTTAAAATCCAGCACTTGTCTAAGGATCTCATTTTTTCTCATGCCAAGAGCTGCATTTAGCAGCCCCCAGACCTTGGCCATTGCTCCAGGACTGAGCACTGATAGAAGTGGAACCTGCAGTGCTGCTATGAGATCCTTGGTGGCAGCAAACAGAAGAAGGTTTTCTACCTTCTCTGTGAGCCTGCTTGCCCCTCTCTGGTCGATGTCTTCTCCTTGGCTTGTCCTGTAGTCAGGTGGGGGTTGATCTCTTCTGCCAGGCAACCAGCAACAGAACAAGGGGACACAGTCAAGGCATCTACTGGGTGCAGAGTAAAAGAACATAATCCACACAGGCTGCTCCTGGCTCACATCATCATAGAATCAGAGTCATGACAGATGAAAGAGACCCCTGCTGTGGCAGAGGGTTTGGACTCGCTCTCCAGAGGTCTCTCCCAACCCCTACCATTCAACAGAACAAGGGGGAAGAGTCTCAAGTTGTGCCAGGGGAGGTCTAGGCTGGATGTTAGGAGGAAGTTGTTGGCAGAGAGAGTGATTGGCATTGGAATGGGCTGCCCAGGGAGGTGGTGGAGTCGTTGTCCCTGGAGGTGTTGAAGCCAAGCCTGGCTGGGGCACTTAGTGCCATGGTCTGGTTGATTGGCCAGGGCTGGGTGCTAGGTTTTACAGGATGAGCTTGGAGGTCTCTTCCAGCCTGCTTGAGTCTATGTTCCCTAGCATGCTCAGCCAATGCCCATTGGATGTGGTGCCAGAAAAGCAGTTCTGGGTTTGAAGACCCTCCAAGGTGAAGGTTTTCACAGAGCAGTTCTGGGTTTGAAGACCCTCCAAGGTGAAGGTTTTCACAGAGCAGTGCTGAGCTTGAAGACCCTCCAAGGTGGAGGTTTTCACAAAGCAGTGCTGAGCTTGAAGACCCTCCCAGGTGGAAGTTTTCACTTCTACCCTTGGTGGTGGTGCAGGGTAGCCCAGCCTGGCTGAGCCTTTGTTGTGAGTGTTGGGGTGTGGGGAACGTGACCCTTTCTTCCATTTTAAAACGTGGTTATCCCAAGCTGGAAGTTAAATCAAAGCCTCCCAAAGCAGGGGTTTCTGAGAATAACTTCTGTGACTAATCCAGCCCCCCAGGCCTGACTTGGAGGGGGACTTGGCAGCTTTGTCTTTCCATGCAAAGAATGCCCAGCATATGTCCTGACAGTTAGTCAGAGTGCCCAAAAATACCCTTCAGCCCTGCAAGCTGATCTCCAGCCCTGCCTGATAGACATAGGCTTGTGCACCGTGGGGCTTTGGAGAAGGCTATTTTTGAAGTGGCCACATAACCAGGGTCCTCTCAGCCACCCAGCACTGTCTGCCAACTGAAGGGGTATGTGGCCAAATGCCTACTGGAGGCAGCTGTCCTGCGTGCAGGGTAATGGATGGGTTGTGCTGCTAACCCCACGTTGAGTCATACAACTGTTTTGGTTGGAAAAGACCTTGAAGATCAGGAGGGGACTGACAGCCCTGCCACGTGGGGAAAGGCTGAGGGAGCTGGGGCTCTGCAGCCTTGAGAAGAGAAGGCTTAGAGGGGCCTTTATTGCCATGGACCAGGACATAGAGGGTGGCTAGCAGAAGGATGCAGACTCTCTTTGCACTCATACAACTGTGGAACAGACAAGGGGTGATGGGGACAAGTTCCTGCTGGGGAGATTCCCATTGGGCTCCAGAAGGAAATGCTTCCCCATGGGCCAGGACACAGAGGGTGGCTAGCAGAAGGATGCAGACTCTCTTTGTACAAGGAGTGCCATGGAACAGACAAGGTCCTGCTGGGGAGATTTCCATTTGGCTCCAGAAGGAAATGCTTCCCCATGGACCAGGACACAGAGGGTGGCTAGCAGAAGGATGCAGACTCCCTTTGTACAAGGAGTGCCATGGAACAGACAAGGGGTGATGGGCACAAGTTCCTGCTGGGGAGATTTCCATTGGGCTCTAGAAGAAAATGCTTCCCCATGAGAACAGTCAGACCCTGGAATCGTCTCCCAAGGGAAGAAGTGGAGTCCCCTACAGTGGACAGTATTAAACTCAGCTTGCCAGGATGCTGGGGCAGCTCATTTCAACTCTGAAAGGTTGGACCACATGATCCTTGAGGTCCCTTCCAACCTGACATTCTGTGGTTCTGTGACCATCGAGTCCAATCATTATCTAACTCTACCAAGCCTACTGCCAGGACTGCTGGCTCCTGTCAGCTCTAAATCAGGGCTAAGGGCATGCCCCTGGGACCCATGCCAAGTCTAGGCTGTGCTTTGATGGTGTGCTGGATGATGCCAAGTTCAAGCACTGCTTTGATGGTGTGCTGGGTATCAGGGAGCCTTCCCAGCTGGCATGCCAGCGATCGGAAGGGTATGTCCTTCCCATCGAAGCTGTGGCCTCTCTTTACCCTTAGCAAGGCTCTGTGCAGCAGTTTCCTGAGGAGCTTTTTGCTTCCCGATTCTCTGACCTCCTGAGCTGAAATCTTTTATCCTCAGAGTCTCCTATGTGCTGAATTTCATGGAATCATAGAATGGTTTAGGTTGGAAGGGACCACAAAGATCATCCAGCTCCAACCCCTCACCATGGGCAGGGACACCTCCCACTAGAACAGGTCACTCAAGGTCTCAGGAGGGTATCTCTGGAGGATGTACTGTCAGGGTCACATAAAGAGCCCTTTCTTCTCCTCCTCTGGAAAGAAAGCTCTTTAAAAGGAAACATTAAGGTCATTTGGTCTTGCAGAGCACCACTTCTGGCGAGTTCTGGCTTCTACAGGGGCAGAAGGAGGTCTGCAGATCAGTCTGCCCAGCAGCTTTCTGGGAACATGACATTTTACTAGAAAACATCCCACCAAAAGTGCTGAGGAAAAGCTTGGGTATAGCCTGCAGAGCCTGCCAGCAAGCCCTCCTGGCTGCCAAGTCCTGCTGAATGAGTGCAGGAGGGTGGCAGAGCTGCTGGAAAGCCACACGTGGGCTGCTGGAGAGCAAGTGTCTGTCTAGCTGCTGTCTGCCTCACTGCTGCTGTCTGCCTTGTAGTGGGGAGGTTTCCAGGGAAGGTGAATCTCTGCTCAATATTTTCATCAATGACATTGATGAGGGCACAGAGTGTCTGCTCAGCAAGTTTGCTGATGACACCAAGCTGGGAGGCTTGGCTGATACAGCTGCAGGCTGTTCTGCCATCCAGAGAGACCTGGACAGACAGAGCTGGGCACAGAGGAACAGATGAGGTTCAACAAGGACAAGTGCAGAGTCCTGCACCTGGGGAGGGATAATAAACTGCACCAGTAC
>WAAF01016616.1:0-100476 GCA_013400475.1 Tricholaema leucomelas | reverse complement strand
TCTCTTCCAACCTGGTTGATTCTATGATCTTAAAGGTCTTTTCCAACCAAAATGATTCTATGACTGAACCAGTCCTGGAGGGACAGGTGGATCTTTCTCCCAGGAGGAGCAAAACAAGTGGAGGAGTCTCCTTAGGGTTGGCTGCTGTCCAGCCCCATTCAGACCTGTTGTCTTCAACTTGCAGTTCAGGCCTTTCACACTGCTCCATGTACACTCTGCTCTTCTGGAGATTGAGGCAGAAGGACATGGGAGACAGAGCTGGAAAGAGAGAGGTATGGCCCAGGTTGAACCTAGTTCATTGAAGACCAATTTGGCTAAGACCCCCAAGAGATATTGGGGAAAAAAAAAGACTCTGTTGGGACTCAAGGGTCAAGACTTAGGATCTGAAGAGCAAGTCTTATGTAGAGTGGCTGAGGAAGCTGGGATTGTGTAGTCTGGAGAAGAGGAGGCTGAGAGGAGATCTCATTGCTGTCTACAGCTCCCTGAAAGGAGGTTGGAGTGAGGTGGGGGTTGCTCTCTTCTCCCTATTAACAATTGACAGGGCAAGAGGAAGTGGCCTTGAATTGCACTGGGAAGGGTTTAGGTTGGACATTATGGAGAAGCCTTTCACTGCAAGAGTGGTCAGGTCACTGGAACAGGAGGAGCTGGTGGAGTCACCACCCCTGGAGGAGTTCATAATAGCGACCATGGCACTTGGGGAGATGGTTTAGTGGGCATGGTGGTGTTGAGTTGGTGGTTGGACTTGATCATCTTAGAGGTCCTCTCCAACTGAAACAATTCTATGATTCTATGACTGTCCCTTTTTGAGCTTCTACTGAAGGTGTAAATCTAACTGTAGGGACCATGGCAGGCACTCCGCATCCCTGAAGCTTGAAGGTAGGATCCTGGCATCTTCTCAGTGGTACCATGAAGAGCACAAGGAGGAGGAAGCAGGGCTAGGAGGAGAAAATCCTTGTGCAGTTGATTCACAGCCAACCCTGTGCTGCTCCAATACTGCAGCAGCCTTTGCTCACCCTGGATCCTCTCTGGAGCCTGAATGCCCTTGGAGCTGCTGGGTCTGTATGCTGCCTGTGCTCCATCGCACTGTGGCTTCTGCCCTCCAACTCTGACCCAGTCAGGAGTGACTCCAGCAGCTGAATAAAACTTTAGGCCTACAAAGCAGCTCTTGATTTATGCATAGCCTTGGTGTCACCTGGTTTCCAGCAGCAGCCAGGGGTCTGCCATGTTGGCAACAGGTGACAAGGCAGAAGTGCCAGCCAGGAACATGCGTGGAGGGAGCTGCAGAGCAGATAGCAGCAGGCAGATATGAATTTGGAGCTGCCATGGGAATAGTCCTGGAAAGAGTCCAGGCAGATGGGAACAGCTCTTGGTTTGCTATTTCTTGGATGCCTTTATTTCCAGCCCTCTTATCTCCTGACCATTCTTTCCTGTTACCTTTTTGGCCCTCTCTGCTTATCCTGCCACCTTTCCCCCCTTTTGTTTTCACTCGCACTCTGAGTTCATGAAGGGTTACCCAATCTGCTTCCTTAGAAAGTTATTTCTAGCTCCTCTAACCCTACCTACACAGATGATCCTAAAAGCTTTTCTTGGCACTGAAAGGCTCAGCACATAGATCTGACCCAGCTGGAGTTGGGCGTGGGAGTTAGGAAAACACCCTGTGTGCCTTTGCCATGCCCTGCCCCTTTCCTTCTCCATTCCCACCTGAGGGCACGGGGCTCACCTGCTGCCTGATGTGTTCATCCCTCTGTGCCTCTATCACAGTGATGCTTTTGCTCTGGATGTGGGTGCATCCTGCACCAGCGTCTCTCTGTCTCGTGCCTGTCTTGTCCTTGCATGCAGAACAGGGGAACTGAGCCAAGTTTGAGTCTTCTGAAGTGGTTTTGTGGTGCTTCAAAGAGAAACTGCCCAGTTTTGAGCTGAACTGGCTGCTTGAAAGGCCCTCCCCATGGGGACAGGCTGAGGGAGATGGCTCTTTTCAGCTTGGAGACTGAAGGCTCCAAGGGGACCTTAGAGCAACCTTTCAGTACTTGAAGGGGTACTGGAGAACTGGGGAGGGATTTTTGACAAGGGCTTGTAGTGACAGGACAAGGGACAGTGCTGGTGAGCTGAAAGAGAGGAAGCTGGAGATTAGGAACAAATCCTTTCCACTGAGGGTGATGAGACACTGGAAGAGGTTGCCCAAGGAGGTTGTGGATGTCCCTTCCCTGGAGGTGTTCAAGGCCAGATCAGATGGGGCTTTGAGCAACCTGGGCTAGTGGGAGGTGTCCCTGCCCATGGCAGGGGCTTGGCACTGAATGATCTTTAAGGTCCTTTCCAACCCAGACCATTTTATGAAGGTATGAGCAGGTGGGAACTCCCCATCTGGGTTCAGGTGTGATAGTTGGTGACATTCAGGGGTCACCTCCTGGCAGCTCTCTTCAGACAGTCTGCAAACCCTTCTCTGCAGTGCCTCTGGGATGCTGAATGCTTGGAGAGCTGGACCAGCCTCGCCTGTCAGCCTCAGATCCCAAACCTGCCCAGTGTTTCTGTGGCAGTGGGGCTGCTGTCTCCTCCATTCCACTGATGGACCAGCCACGAGTGCTTTTTCTTGGGGAGAGCTATATCTGTGCCCATCTGTGTTACCCTATGAGGTGGACAGGTGCTCCTCTCCGGCTGGGATTTACTGCTGCCCGCTTCTTTCTTTGATGATGGTGACTAACAGCTCACCAATGCCAGGGTTCTACCGGCTCTATTTAGGACCTTCTGCCCAGTGAGTGACAGCAGGATGTGTGAGCAAGCTGAGACCTTTCCTGGCAGGATTGCTGGGGCTCTGGAAAGCACAATGTGAATCATTTGTCTATCTGAGTGGATGATACTACAGCCCAGTCATGCTACGGTGCTGTCAGTCCTGTGTGATGGGGTCAGCATGTTCAGATCAGCTCCCTGGAGTGTCCTGCAAACCTTACAGGACAGGTTTAATGCTAAAAACCCATGAAAGCTCAAGCTGCTGTGCCCTCGCTGAGGTGTTCCCCTGGGATGTGTGGGTACATGGTGCTCGGCTGGCAGAGAAGGGCTGAGGCAGGGCTGGTACGTCGCCTTTCTGGGGCATCCTCACTTTCATACAATCATAGAATCAGCCAGGTTGGAGGAGACCTCCAAGCTCATCCAGTCCCACCTAGCACCCAGCCCTGGCCAGTCAACCAGACCATGGCACTAAGGACCCATCCAGGCTTTGCTTCAACACCTCCAGGGATGGTGACTCCACCACCTCCCTGGGCAGCCCAGGTCATCTTTGCTCTCTGACATGTTTCACAGGACACTCATGCAATGCCTTGCAATGACAATGTGTTTACTCCTCTGAGCTTGTGTGGGTGAGGAGGGACTTGGGGAGGAGATGAGAATTGTCTGAAGGTGATACAGCTGGAACCAGGCGAGAAACTAAGGGCAGCTCTGACCTCTCAGCAAGAGCTGTTCCTCAGCCTGTTCCCCTGCTGCCCTGACAAAGGGGAGTCACCAAATCAAACAAAGTGGCCTTTTTTAATTACAGGCTATGCTGGTAGGGTCACTGGAGGCTTTGCAGAGTGAGCTGTGCCGTGAATCATAGGGTCAGAGAGTTGCTTTGGTTGGATTAGACCTTTAAGCTCAGCGAGCTCAACCTTCAGCCTAAGACTGCCGTGGCCATTAAACCATGTTCCATTTCTTGAACACCTCCAGGGATGGGGACTCCACCACCACCCTGGGCAGCCTGTTGTAATGCCTGACCACTCTTACAGGAAAGACATCTTTCCTTACATCCAAATTAAACCTCCCCTGGCACAATTTCAGGTCATTTCCTCTTGTTCTATCATCTGATACTAAGGAGGAGAGGCCAACGTCCACCTGGCTCCAGCCTACTCTCAGGGAGTTGTAGAGAGCAATGAGGTCTCTGCTCAGCCTTCTCTAGACCTCAGTTCTCTCAGCCACTCTTCATAAGACCTATTCTCCAGACCCCTCACCAACTTTGGTGCCCATCTCTGGACATGAAATGCTGCTCTGAAGATCTTCCTGGGTATCAGCAAGGCAGAGTCTTCCTCGTGTTTTTTTTTGGCCAAGCTTTCTCCCTCTCACCTCTTCCTGCCCATAGAATCAGTTAGGGTTGGAGGGGACCACAAGGATCATCTAGTTCCAAACCCCCTGCCATGGGCAGGGACACCCTACCCTAGAGCAGGCTGGCCAGAGCCTTGTCCAGCCTGACCTTAAGCACCTCCATGCCTGTTGTGGTGATGTGGCCACAGAGGCATTGAGGAACACAAGATGTTTTGGTGGCCAAGTGTCCATAGATGCCTCTGTAGTGCTATCAAACTGCTGCTGAGTCGCAGCTGCCTCTGGGGCAGGACGTGGCAGCTGCTGACACTGCACAGTGATGCTCTTCCTCTTTCTAACCACGGGGAGCAAAGGTTACTGCTCTGTTCTGGGGGAAGTTGGAGGGGACTGCTGGGTGGAAGGGTGCCAGAGCTTTGTGTGAGGAGCTAGAAAGGAAATGAGCATAGTTGATGGTGGAAACTCAGCATGCACTGCCAAAATAAAATGAACTCATGTCTGTAAATATTGCACTGTGCCCAGCAAGATTAGCACAGGAAAATACCAGTTGTTAGGCTGACTGTTACCAGCTGGATTATGCAAACAGTTTGCTTGAGTTTATTGAGGAGCTGGGACAGAACAACATTGGGTCTTTCCCAGCCAAAATGTTCCAGTGTGGTGGTATTCCCAGCCCCCACCTGCTGCACGAGTGGAGCCAAGCTGTGCTCCTTTGGGACACCATGCTGCCAGGTATGGCCTTTTCCAGGCTCTATCAGACACCTGCAGATGTTGGGGTGCCACTGAGATACTGACCTCATGTGCATGCTGCCTGAGGGGCCCTAGGATGAGTGCATAGGTCCAGGGAGGTTCTCTTCCCCTTCTGCTCTGTGCTGGCATCCTGTGTCTGCTTCTGGGCTCCACAGTTTGGGAGGGACAGGCAGCTACTGGAGAGAGCCCAATGGAGGGTACAAAGATGCTGAGGGGACTGGAGCATCTCTGTCATAAGGAGAGGCTGAGAGACCTCAGGATCACAATGTTTGAGAGAGTGATTGGCATTGGAATGGGCTGCCCAGGGAGGAGGTGGAGTCGCCATGCCCAGAGGTGTTGAAGCCAAGTCTAGATGAGGCACTTAGTGCCATGGTCTGGTTGATTGGCCAGGGCTGGGTGCTAGGTTGGACTGGATGAGCTTGGAGGTCTCTTCCAATCTGGTTCATTCTATGATTCTATGACCTGGGGCTGCTTCGCCTGGAGAAGAGTAGCCTGAGAGGGGATCTGCTCAGTTCTCAGTTTCAGGAGCAGTGTGGGCAGCAGGACAAGGGAGGTTCTTCTGCCCCTGTGCTCAGCACTGCTCAGGCCACCCCTGGAGTGCTGTGTCCAGTTCTGGGCTCCTCAATTCAAGATAGATGTTAAGGTACTGGAAGGTGTCCACAGGAGGGCGACAAAGCTGATGAGGGGCCTGGAGCACAGCCCTGTGAGGAGAGGCTGAGGGAGCTGGGGGTGTGCAGCCTGCAGAAGAGGAGGCTCAGGGCAGACCTCATTGCTGTGTACTACTCCCTGAAGGGAGGCTGTAGCCAGGTGGGGTTGGTCTCTTCTGCCAGGCAAGCAGCAACAGAACAAGGGGACACAGTCTCAAGTTGTGCCAGGGGAGGTCTAGGCTGGGTGTGAGGAGGAAGTTGTTGTCAGAGAGAGTGATTGGCATTGGAATGGGCTGCCCAGGGAGGTGGTGGAGTCACCATCCCTGGAGGTGTTGAAGTGCCTGGCTGGGGCACTTAGTGCCATGGTCTGGTTGGTTGGCCAGGGCTGGGTGCTAGGTTGGTGTGGCTGAGCTTGGAGGTCTCTTCTACCTTGGTTCATTGTGTGATCATCATGTGAAAGGTGACCCTGCTCTAGCAGGGCAGCTGGACTAGAAGAGCTCCAGAGGTCACTTCCAGTCCCCACCCTTCTGTGATTCTCTGAAGGCTCAGGGAATCACCAAGGCCACTGCTGGGAGTGGAGGCTGTGCTTGCCCTGCCGTGTGTGTGGGGGTCAAGGAGCTCTTGGGGCCCCTGCAAGAGGAAAGAGGTTCCTAGTTCCTGTCTACAGCAGGAGCAGCTGGGCTGAAGATGTTGGTTACTGTTTGGAGGCCAGACAGCACTGCTGATGGGCCCTGTGGAAGGAATGATAAACACTGGCTCTTCCCAGTGGCTGTCAGGGAACTGAAGTGCCTTTCCCACGGCCCGTGTGGAGGCAGGATTAGCAGCTGGGTGTCCCTGGCCCCCGGCCCTGAGCCTGCGCCGACACCAACTGCATAACCCAGAGCCAGGACGTGGCCATGGAGCTGCTGCAGCCTGCCCATCCCTGTGGGGACAAGCCCTGAGCCAGAGCTGCCTCTGCTCCCTCATGTCACTTGGGTAGAAAGAGGTTGGTTGGATCTGTGGAGCTGGGGTCACAGGAGCACAGGGCATTAGGGGTTGGAGGGGACCTCTGGAGATTGAGTCCAACGCCCCTACCAGAGCAGGACCATGATCTCCTGCGGGTCACACAGGAACACATCCAGACAGGTCTTGAAAGTCTCCAGAGAAGAAGACTCCACAGTTGCTTGATGGCTGCCTGAGTCACACACTGGGGACCAAGCCCAGCTGTGCTGGTGGATGCTGGGGAAGCTCTGTAAGCATGAACCCTGACTGCCACAGGGCTGCTGGTCAGGGGCTTGCTCACTTGGAATAGCTGATGCCTTGAGCTTCCTTAGGGTAAAAGTTGGATTCTCTCTTTCTGGAGACCTTCAAAATCCATCTGGATGTGTTTCTATGCAGCCTGCTCTGGTTGAGCCTTCCTTAGCATGGGAGTTGGACTAGATGATCTCCAGAGGTTCCTTCCAACCCCTACCGTGCTGGGGTCCTGGACCAGGTGTTGTGTTTTTACCAGCAGTAAAACTTCAGTGTGACACTTGTGTCAAAGACAAGTCTGACCTCCTCCATGAAGCTGTCTCTCTTCTCTGGGCTGCCAACTAGGTTCTCAGGGGTACAACCCATGCCCTTCCTGGGCCCTGCAGCCAGGGGACAGCCCCTTGCCCGCTCCTGGGAGTGCAACCCACTCCAGCCCCCACAGGGCTGTGATCCTCCACTTCCCCTCAGCACCACCAGCGCAGGATGAGTGTTGGGTCTGTGACTTATCTCAGGACTGCGATGAGACACAATTTATCTCCAAAGCCAAGGCCAGATAGTACTAGCAGGGGTCAGGTTCCTAGGGCAGGCTTTGCCTTCGTGGCTAATTTGGGTGCTGAGTAGCCGGGCAGGTATTTACATGTTGCTTGCAGAGACTCAGAGGTCTCTGGATCCTATTCTTCTCCCTTGGATCACCTAAAATGGTAAGAATTTGCAAGGGGGATTAGGGTTGTGATCTCTGGGGAGGGGAGTGGACATCTGGTAGGAGCCCTGGCCATATTAATAGCCTCCCTCTAAATGTATGGTATCGAAGGAAGGAGCCCCCGATCGGCCAGGCACTGTCCACTCTGTCACCTGAGGGGCTGCTGGGCACTTTGGGCTGCTCACCATGGCTTTCCACAGGCACACAGGTAAAGGTGGACACGCTGGGAGAAGCCACATCCCTGCTAAGTGGGGAGGAAAGCTTTGCTTGCCAGCAGGATCTTACAGCAGCGAAACAGCTTCTGACTGCAGCCTTGCAGCCTCGGCCACCTGCGAGCTGCTGATGGCAAATGCGCTTCTGAGCAGTGCGGGGGACTGGTGCTGGCAGCACGGTGCTGCTGATGGTGGCCTCGTCTGCTTTGGATGGGAGGTGCTCTGCTGTCTGCTGCCGTGGGAAGGCTGGGGCTCAGCTCTTGTTGGAGGAAGATGAGGAGGGAAGGGGGTTTGGCGCTGCTCCTTGCAGCCAGCTTGCTGTGGCAGTCGCTGCAGTGAGCAGGGGAAGCCTGCAGTGCCTGGGGGGAGTGTGCAGTGTCTAAACCCAGGTGCCTTGCTCTGCTCTGGTGGGAGTTTTGTGCTGGTGACTCCTCCTCTGGGTTTGCCTTGCAGATCAAACGGGCTGAGCCTCCCCAGTGGCAGGAAAATGTTCTCTTTCCCTTCCCATTGACACCGACAGGCTTCTTGGGAGTGTGCTTTGTGTGGCGTGAGGAAGTGTTGTGTCTTCTCAGCCCTGACTGAGCTCCAGCTGAGTCCCTCCAGTTGCAGACAATCGAAAGCAATCGATTTGCAATAGCTTAGCTGATGGTTAGAAGCTGCCCATGTTTGTGTGTCCCACAGCCATGCATCACAACACACTACAGCGGTGCCACTGCACCTCTTGATGAGACAGCCCAAAGAGGCAGGCATGCCTGGAGAGAAGGGATCAAGTTTGGGGTACAGCTTCCAAAGGCAGCTGCCACACAGCAGGAGCCAGTGGACAGCAGAGACTTGGCTGGAAACATAAAGGTTGTTTAATAACTGGGGAGGAAGGTCACACCATGCTGCTCAGCCTCCAGAGACCAGCAGAAGGCTTCTGGCATGGCACCTCACTGCTTGGGACCTGCTCATGTGACAGGCAGCAGGGAAGGAGACTTTGCAAGGAGATGCATGGAAAACACGAGGGGTTTAGGGGAGAGTTGCCTTTCTTTGGCTGAGAGTTGGGGGTGTTCAGCCTGGAGGAGAGAAGGCTCCAGGGAGACCTTAGAGCAGCCTTCCAGTATTTGAAGTGAGCTACAGGAGAGCTGGGGAGGGACTTTTGACAAGGGCTTGTAGTGACAGGATGAGGTGCAATGGCTTTGAGGTGGAAGAATCTAGACTTAGAATGGAGACCAGGAAAGAAATTCTTTAGAGTGAGGGTGGGGAGACACTGGAACAGGTTATCCAGAGAGCTTGTGGATGCTCCCTCCCTGGAGGTGTTGAAGGTGATGCTGGATGAGAGCTTGAGCAACCTGAGCAAGTGGGAGGTGTCCCTGCCTGTGGCAGAGGGGGTTGGAACTGGATGATCTTTACAGTCCCAACCCAAACCATTCTGTGATTCTAAGTGACTCCTGGGGGGGTTCTGATTAGACACAAGAGGAGGAGAAACTTTCACAAATAGGAACAACTGCAATAACCTTCCCTGGGGTGGATTCCCCAACAGTGGACACTTGGAAGCTGGAAAAGGTCATCTTGTCTAGGCTGTGCTTTTTTATTTCTCCTGAGAGATGATGCTTGGCTTCTGGGGGCACCTGCAGATGAGAAGGGCATCCAGCTGCTGAGGTGGGGGCAGATATGTGCATAGCTGGGAACGTGAAGAGCAGCTCAAGGAACTGATGTTGTTAATCTGGAGGAGGCTGAGGAGAGAATCATAGAATCAAACAGGGTGGAAGAGACCTCCAAGCTCAGCCAGGCCAACCTAGCACCCAGCCCTATTCAGTCAACCAGACCATGGCACTGAGTGCCCCAGCCAGGCTTGGCTTCAACACCCCCAGGCACGGCGACTCCCCCACCTCCCTGGGCAGCCCATTCCAATGCAAATCACTCTCTCTGACAACAACTTCCTCCTAACATCCAGCCTAGAACTCCCCTGCCACAACTTGAGACTCTGTCCCCTTCTTCTGTTGCTGCTTGCCTGGCAGAAGAGCCCAACCCCACCTGGCTACAGCCTCCCTTCAGGGAGCTGCAGACAGCAATGAGCTCTGCCCTGAGCCTCCTCTTCTGCAGGCTGCACACCCCCAGCTCCCTCAGCCTCTCCTCACAGGGTTGTGCTCCAGGCCCCTCCCCAGCCTTGCTGCCCTTCTCTGGACACCTTCCAGTACCTCAACATCTCTCTTGACTTGAGGAGCCCAGAACTGGACACAGCACTCCAGGGGTGGCCTGAGCAGTACTGAGCACAGGGGCAGAAGAACCTCCCTTGTCCTGCTGCCCACACTGCTCCTGAGCCAGCCCAGGATGCCATTGGCTCTGCTGCCCACCTGGGCACTGCTGCCTCATCTTCAGCTCCTCTTTACCAGTACCCCCAGCTCCCTTTCTGCCTGGCTGCTCTCAGCCACTCTGTCCCCCACCTGTACCTTTGCTCTGTGTTTCATTCTAGTGTAGGTTGTGATATGGGCAGGGTTGGGTTATAGGTTGGACTCACTGATCTTGAAGGTCTTTTCCAGCCTGGTGAATTCTGTGATCCTGTGTGGTAGGACAGCACAGAGAGCATCTTTTACCTGTTGAAAAAAAGCTTCCCTTCAGGTAGTTGTAGAAAGCAATGAGGTCACTCCTGAGCCTCCTCTTTTCCAGGGTAAACAACTCCAGCTCATTGCTCTCTACAACTGTCTGAAAAGCAGTTGGAGTGAGGTGGGGTTGGTCCTTTCTCCTAAGGGACAAGTGACAGCACTAGAGAAAACGACCTGAAATTGCACCAGGGGAGGTTTAGGTTGGATATGAGAAGAAACTTCTTGTCTGATAGGGTTCTCAAAGACTGGACCAGGCTGCTGAAGGAGGTGGTTGAATGCTCCCATCCCTGGAGCTGTTAAGAACTTGTGTGGTCACAGCACTTTAGGACGTGGCTTAGCTGTCATGATGGTGTTAGGTCAACAGCTGGGCTTGATGATCTTGGAGGTCTTTACCAACCTCAGTGATTCTGTTCTGTGACTGAGGGATCTGAGAGGTGGGTGCTTAAGGCAGGCTTGGAGTGAGATGCTGAGCAGGACTTTTTCCACTTCTCTTGGCTGGCTTAGTTCTGAAAGGTTTGGATTTCATTTCCTGAACTCTGCCTGAGGGCTCAGCCTCACTCCAGGCAGTGGTGCTGGGCACCCTGGGAGCCTCGATAGCCTTAGCTGAGCTCTGTATTAAGTGCAAAAGACCCCGAGGGAGGTGTTTGCAGGACTGGAGCAGTCTGGTTGTGAACAGCACATCCCAGCTTCCCTGGGGAGCTTGAAGATTTGATAATGACTGGGATGTGCTCAGACAGGGTGGCAATAGGACCATGGGGAATGCTCTTGGCAAAGGCTTGAGGAACTTGGAGCTGTTCTCCTTCTAAATAAAGAAGCTTCCATTTTATCAACAGGCTGATTTTGCTTGAGTTATGGACTGAGAGCCTCACACGTGGCCCAGCCTGGCAATAGCAGAGCAAGGCTCTCCCCTCCTTACTGCCAACACCACCCCCAGCAAAAATGACCTGCAGGTGGCCAGCAGCACCAGGACAGGGGCTGTTTCTGTGTACTCAGCACTGGTGAGGCCACACTTTGAGTCTTGGGTTCAGTTTTGGAGCCCTCACTCCAAGAATGACAGTGAGGGGCTGGAGCATGCCCAGAGAAGGGCAATAAAGCTGGGGAAGGATCTGGAGAACAGGACTGGGGAGGAGCAGCTGAGGGAGCTGGGGATGTTTGGTGTGGAGGAGGCTGAAGAGATCTCATTGCTCTCTACAGCCCCTGAAAGGAGGTTGCAGTGAGGTTGGGGTTTGGGCTCTGCTCCCTAATAGCAAGTGACAGAATGAGAGGAAATGGCCTCAAGTTGCACTGGGGAAGGTTTAAGTCAGACATGACAACTACCTGAAGGGAGATCATAGCCAGGTGGGGTTGGGCTCGTCTGCCAGGCACCCAGCAGCAGAAGAAGGGGACACAGTCTCAAGTTGTGGCAGGGCAGGTCTAGGCTGGATGTTAGGAGGAAGTTGTTGCCAGAGAGAGTGATTGGCATTGGAATGGGCTGCCCAGGGAGGTGGTGGAGTCGCTGTCCTTGATGGTGTTGAAGCCAAGCCTGGCTGGGGCACTTAGTGCCATGGTCTGGCTGATTGGCTAGGGCTGGGTGCTAGGTTGGGCTGGCTGAGCTTGGAGGTCTCTTCCAACCTGTTTGATTCTATGAGAAGAAACTTCTTCACTGAAAGGGTTCTCAAAGACTGGAACAGGAATGGAATCCCCATCCCTGGAGGTGCTTCAGAGCAGCAGAGATCATAGAATCATAAAATCAACCAGGTTAGACCTCTGAGCTCATCCAGTCCAACCTATCACCCAGACCTATCCAATCAACCAGGCCATGGCACTAAGTCCAGCCTTGAACACCTCCGTGGATGGCGACGCCACCACCTCCCTGGGCAGCCCATTCCAATGGCAAACATGGTGCTGAGGGCCACGGTTTAGCACCAGCCTTGGTAAAACCAGAGGGACATTGCACAGAGGAATGCTGAGAGCAGTATGTGGGGTGAGAGAGCAGGGGCTGCCAGGCTCTGAGCTGGAGCAGGCAAGGGAGCTGTGCTCACTCGCCGTACAGAGCAAAGTCAGAGTGCTGGGAAGCCAAAAGGCAGCTGCTCTTCTCCTTCCTTACTGCCAGGGCATGCAGCTCAGCACAGGGTTAACACCTTCAGCCAAACCTCCTTCCCTGAGTGGCAGAATAACTCCTCCAGCTGAAGCAGTTCCCCCTTGGCGTTTTGGGAGACCACCCTTGAAGCTCTTCATTGGTGGTTTATTGCATTTAAACGCATTCCCCGGGGGCTTTAACACACATCCTCTGCTAATTGCTTTGCTTAGCGGCTAAGCTTCAGCTCCCTTTGCTGAGCGCTTGGGTTTCATCTCCTGTGCAAACGGCTGCCTTGTGACAGAAAGCTCACACAGCTCAGCCAGGCCAGGAGGAACCAGCCCAGGGGCTGTGGGAAGCAGGAACTCGAAGCAGGGGCAGGAGGTTGTAGGAAACAAACATCTTTGGTGGAGTGGCACTTCTTAGGTCCGTGCCCTTTCCATCCCAAAGCTTGCTGGGCTGCAGGGTGCAGATGTAGCCCTGACCCTGACTGCTGGCTGTGGCAGCCTTGTGACTGCTCCCCGGCACGGTGTCAGCGTGACTTGAGGTGCAAGGATGCTGGTGGAGCTCAAAGGTTTGATGTCTTTGGAAGAGGATGGAAGGCACAGTTGTCCAAGGGCTGAGCAGATGCTTTTAAAGAGCAAGAGATGCTCTCTGGGGACACGTGGCTGACTGGCATCTCTGTGGTCAGGTAAATGTTAGGGTTGAATTCCAGTGGGTCTGTGTGCCAAATACCCTGACACTCGAGAAGGCCACCAGTCTGGCCAGCTGCCCTCCAGCTGTAGCCAAATCCATCAGGAAGCTACATTTAGATAGGGCTGGTGGGAGAGGGACACCACGAGCACCCTGCCAGGGCTGGTGGGAGAGGGAGGCTCAGGAACAGTGTGGCCAGCAGGACAAGGGACTTCAGCACTGTACTCAGCACTGGTCAGGCCACCTCTTGAATGCTGTGTCCAGTTCTGGGCTCCTCCATTCAAGAGAGATGTTGAGGTGCTGTAAGGTGTCCAGAGAAGGGCAGCAAGGCTGGGGAGGGGCCTGGAGCACAGCCCTGTGAGGAGAGGCTGAGGGAGCTGGGGGTGTGCAGCCTGCAGAAGAGGAGGCTCAGGGCAGAGCTCATTGATGTCTGCAGCTCCCTGAAGGGAGGCTGTAGCCAGGTGGGGTTGGGCTCTGCTGCCAGGCAAGCAGCAACAGAAGAAGGGGACACAGTCTCAAGTTGTGCCAGGGGAGGTCTAGGCTGGATGTTAGGAGGAAGTTGTTGTTAGAGAGAGTGATTGGCATTGGAATGGGCTGCCCAGGGAGGTGGGGGAGTCGCCGTGCCTGGAGGTGTTGAAGCAAAGCCTGACTGGGGCACTTAGTGCCATGGTCTGGTTGATTGGCCAGGGCTGGGTGCTAGGTTGGGCTGGCTGAACTTGGAGGTCTCTTCCATCCTGGTTGATTCTCTGTGGGTCCCAGAACTGGACAGAGTTGAGGATGACACTGCTGAGGGTAGAAATCTCTTTGTGAGGGTGGAAGCAAGCTCCTGCCCTGACTTTCGTACAGGAGGAGCCATCTGGTCCCTAAGACAGCATAAGGGAGGCAGCAGCTGCCCTGTCTGCCTGCCCAGCCCAGCTCCTGGGGCTGCCAGCCCTGGTGTTAATTTGCCTGTGGAGCTCCAAAGCTGCTGTGATAGCTGTGGCTGCCATTAGCAGCCCAGGCGTTAGGTGGGAAGGCAGGGTCGTGTTACCCCCGAGCCGCGTGGTGGTGATTATCTGTTCTGTTGGACAGCAACCCTAACCCTGCCACCAGGAAGCCTTCAGTACCCTTTGCCCTGGGCTCTGGGCAACTGCCTTTCTCCTAAATAAACCCCACCTGCTCCCTCCACAGGGCTCTGCAGGCCTGCCAGGGGCTCACATAGTTTCCACCCTTCCCAGCTGTGCGTTCCTTTCGTGCGCTTGAAGCGGTACAAACACAACCCTTGGCGTAGCTCTGGGCAGGACGTGGCTGCCTCCCGACCTTGGCAAGGTGGCACTGCCAGGCTTTGGTGCTTGCAGAGTGCAGGTCTTGCCAGCTCAGCCCTCAGCCTGCTGCTGGGAGGCAGATATAGGGGAAGGGTGTGAGAGCAGTCCCCATCTCTGCTGCAGAGCTGGGGAAGGGTCTGGAGAGCAGGGCTGGGGAGTAGCGGCTCAGGGAACTGGGGGTGTTTAGTGTGGAGAAGAGGAGGCTGAGGGGAGACCTTCTCACTCTCGAGCTACTGAGAGGAGGTTGCAGTGAGGTGGGAGTTGGTCTCTTCTCCCTACTGTCAGGTGGTAAGGATGAGAGGAAATGGCCTGCAATTGTGCCAGAAAAGGAGATCAGGAAAAAGGACTTTCCTGCAAGAGTGGTCAGGCATTGGAAGGGGCTGCCCAGGAGGTGCTGCAGTCCCCATCCCTGGAGGTGTCCAAGGGATGTGTGGCCGTGGCACTCGAGGACACAGTTTAGCAGCCATGGTGGTATTGGGTTGATGGTTGAACTTGATGATCTTAGAGGTCTTTTCCAGCTGAAACAAGGATTCTAAGTAGTCTGGCAAGCTAAGACTGGGTGTGTAGGCTGGGGTGGGTGTGTGTGGGGAGCACATGAGCCTGAACCTCTGCCCAAAGGGCAAAACGCTCTGGTCAAGGTTCCCTGCTCCTGCTGGTGTGCTGGCTCCCTGGTCATGCTGGAACATCTTGCCTTGGCACAGCCCTGCTGGCACCAGCTGAAGAAGGATCTGTACATGTGGGGAGGTATTTCTTGCATTGCTTTTTTTCCCCCCTCATGACTTGGTGAGTGAAAACCTGGTGAAAAGAGGCAGCTGGAAGCTGCACAACTATCCAGCACAAAAGGCCTCGGAGGGCTGCAGCTGGCTGCAGGCTTAGGTTGGAGACATGGAAACCATTCCTGGCTCCTTGTGTCTGGCAGGGAGTTCTGCACACAAATGATGCAGCACCTCAGCCAAGACCCCTCCCAGGCCTGCAGTGGGCCTGGCCATAGAGAACCAAATGGATCTCAGCAAGTGATTAGGTATGAGGAGAGGCTGAGAGAATTGGGGTTCTTCAGCCTGGAGAGCAGAAGACTCTGGGGAAACCTTAGAGCAACTTTCCAGTACCTGAAGTGGGCTACAAGAAAGCTGGGGAGGGGCTTCCTACAAGGGCTTGTAGGACTAAGGCAAGGGGTGGTGGTTTGCAAGCAGAGCAGGGTAGATTTAGGCTGGACATTAACTTTTGGCTGTGAGGGTGGTGGAACACTGGAACAGGTTGCCCAGCAATGTGGTGGAGGCTCCATCCATGGAGATGTCCAAGGTCAGCCTCCATGGGGCTCTGAGCAGCCTGATTTAGTTAGGGATGTCCCTGATGACTGCAGGGGGGTTGGACTGGATGACCTCTGGAGGTCTCTTCCATCCCAATGCATTCCACGATCGTTCTCCAGGCTTGATGGGAATAGGGAAAGAAACTACTCTAGTGTCCTATAGAGGGGGAAAGGCTGCTGGGGCACTTGGTCTCTGCTCACAGCAGGTTGGGCCCTGCAGACAGCTGCAATTTTCACAGGCTCATAGAGTCATTTTGTTGGAGAAGTCCAACCATTACCTAACTCCACCCTGTGCTTGACTGGAGCCTATCCTGCCCCCTGCCCACAGCAGTCTGGCATTTGTGTCTTGGGTGGTTATCAAGGGAGCTGGAAAGGTTTTGTGTTCCTGCTGCACTGCTGTGTTGGGTTTGTGTGGCAAGGGTTGGCTAGCAGGGTGAAGGGGCTGTGAGGGTGGCTTCTGGGAGAAGCAGCTTGAGGTGTCCTCTGTGTCTGGCTTGTTAATGCCAGCTTGTTCCAAGGTGGAGCAGCAGTGTGCCCAGGTGGGCAGCAGAGCCAATGGCATCCTGGCTTGGCTTGGGAGCAGTGTGGCCAGCAGGACAAGGGAGGTTCTTCTGCCCCTGTGCTCAGCACTGCTCAGACCACAGCTTGAGTGCTGTGTCCAGTTCTGGGCTCCTCAGTTCAAGAGAGATGTTCCAACCTGGTTGATTCTGTGATTCTGTGGACCCACCACTACCCAAACCTCAGCCCAGCAGCACCTCTTGAGCTGTTGAGTCCAGAGAATGGCAACAGAGCTGGTGAAGGGTCTGCAGAACAGGCTTGGAGAGGAGCAGCTGAGGCAACTGGGGGTGTTTAGCATGGAGAAGAGGAGGCTGAGGGGAAACCTTGTTGTTCTCCACAGCTCCCTGAAGGGAGGTTGGAGCCAGGTCTGGGTGGGTCTCTTCTCCCTAGTTACAAGGGACAAGAGAAGAGGAATTTCCCTTGAGTTGCACGAGGGCAGGTTTAGGTTGGACATCAGAAGAAACTCCTTCACTGAGAGAGTTGTCAGGCACTGGCACAGGCTGCCCAGGGGGCTGGTTGAATCCCCATCCCTGGAAGTCTTTCAAAGCAGCAGAGATGTGGTGCTGAGGGTCACGGCTAACACCACTCTTGGTAAGAGCTAGAGGATGGTTGGACCTGATGATCTTAGAGGTCTTTTTCCAACTGGAACGATTCTGTGACTCTGCTGACAGCACAGCCCCAAGAACTGATCAGGGCTCCCACGCTGTAAGTTTCTTCTCCTCCCTCCAGCAGGTCCTGGCAGCTACAGCGTGGGCACCATGTCGGAGCGCTTCGACTGCCACTACTGCCGTGACCCCCTGCAAGGGAAGAAGTATGTGCAGAAGGAGGGCAGGCACTGCTGTGTCAAGTGCTTCGAGAAGATCTGTGCCAACACCTGCATTGAGTGCAAGAAACCCATCGGAGCCGACTCCAAGGTAAACAGGCGCTGGGAAGGCAGCCAGGCGCTGGCCGCAGAATCACACAGCCTTAGAGGCTGGAGGAGACCTCCAGAGATCGTCCAGTCCAACCTCCCTGCCAAGGCAGCATCACCCAGGGTAGTTGCCACAGGAATGCATCCAGGGGGGTTTTGAATGTCTCCAGAGAAGGAGACTCCACAATCTCTCTGGGCAGCCTGCTCCAGGGCTCTGTCACCCTCAAGAAGTTTCTCCTCACGTTGAGAGGAAACATTCTCTGCTCCAGTTTGTAGCTGTTGCTCCTTGGCTTACAGCTGCTGACCACTGGAAAGAGATTGGCCCCAGCCACTTGACATCCACCCCTCAGATATTGATCAGATCTCCTTTCAGTCTTCTCCACACTAACCAGCCCCAGTGCTCTCAGCCTCTCTCCAGAGGGGAGATGCTCAAGCCCCCCACTCATCCTCTTGGCTCTACACTGGCCTCTCTCCAGCAGGTCCCTGTCTCTCCTGGACTGGGGAATGCCAAACTGGACACAGTATTGCAGGTGTGGTCTCAGCAGGGCAGAGCAGAAGGGGAGAAGATCCTTCCTAGCCCTGCTGGCCACACTTTTCTTGATGCCCTCCCAGGGTGCCCTTGGCTCTCTCGGCCACAAGGGCACATTGGTACCCACATAGAACTTGCTGCCCACCAACATCTTTCCCCATGGAGCTGCTTTCCAGTAGGACAGCCCCAACCTGTACTGGTGCCTGCTGTTATTCCTCCCCAGATGCAGGACTTGTCCTTATTGAACTTCATGTGGTTAACCCTCCTAATTTGTTCATGTGGTAACCCTCCTGATTTGTTTGTGAGCTGCTGTGTGCAAACAACTCCCTGAAAGGAGGTTGGAGTGAGGTGAGGTTGGTCTCTTCTCCCTAGAAAGAAGTGATAGAACAAGAAGAAATGGCCTGAAATGGTGCCAGGGGAGGTTTGAGTTGGATATTGGGAAAAATGTCTTTGCTGCAAGAGTGGTTAGGCACTGGAACAGGCTGCCCAGGGAGGTGGTGGAGTCTCCATCCCTGGAGGTGTTCAAGAAAAGCCTGGACATGGCACTTTGGAACATGGTTTCACGGCCATGGTGGTGTTGGGTTGATGGTTGGACTCGGTGAGCTCAGAGGTCTTTTGCAGCCCAAACAATTTTGTGATTTCACAAATCCCTTAGCTGCTTGCAGATGACCTGCACCCCCAACCACTGAATGCAGACATGGTTAGGATCATAGAATCAACCAGGCTGGAAGAGACCTCCAAGCTCATCCAGCCCAACCTAGCACCCAGCCCTGGCCAATCAACCAGACCATGGCACTAAGTGCCCCAGCCAGGCTTTGCTTCAACACCTCCAGGCATGGCCACTTCACCACCTCCCTGGGCAGCCCATTCCAATGCCAATCACTCTCTCTGCCAACAACTTCCTCCTCACATCCAGCCTAGACCTCCCCTGGCACAACTTGAGACTCTGTCCCCTTCTTCTGTTGCTGCTTGCCTGGCAGCAGAGCCCAACCCCACCTGGCTAGTTCCCTGTCCTTTCCTGCCAAGGCTGATGGGGCAGCAGCTTGGTCAGCAAGACAGAGGGGCTCAGTGTTCACTGCTCCTCTGCTCTCTGCAGGAGCTGCACTTCAAGAACCGTTACTGGCACGACAGCTGCTTCAACTGCTTCAAGTGCTACACCTCCTTGGTCAACGAGCCCTTCATGCTGAGGGAGAACAACAAGGTCTGGTGCAGCAACTGCACAGCTGCTGCGGATGCACCCAGGTGTAAGGGCTGCTTCAAGCCCATTATTGCAGGTACTGCTGCCAGTCGTGGGGGGGATGTGGGGTTAGCAGGCTGTGGGGGCTGCACTGAGGGCTATGGGCTCATAGTGGAAGTCAGGAGCACCACTGGAGGGACTGAGTTTTGCCTGCCCTTCTGATTCAAGTGTTGAAAGGCTGCTTTGCACTTAGTCCTCCCGTGGGTGGGTGAGCCTGCAGCTAGTGCTGAATGAAAGCTCTGCTCTGCAGAGTGAGGTCCTCTTCTCAGAGCGTTTGTTAGGCAGACAAATATTTTGAGGGCAGGAGGCTGTGGCTATAGATACAGGAATGAGAGGCTGAGCCCTTGTCCACTGTACAATCAAACCCTATGGTCAGCTCTTGCCTCCAGGGGTTGCGTTGCGTGGGGTGGGGACTCTGCCACAGGCCTGAAATGCCACATGACAAATGCATTGTGTCTCTTGCAGGAGACCAAAACGTTGAGTACAAGAAGATGGTCTGGCATAAGGATTGCTTCACCTGCAGCCAGTGCAAGCAAGTGATTGGATCTGGGAGCTTCTTCCCCAAGGGTGATGACTTCTTCTGTGTCTCCTGCCATGAGCATAAGTTTGCCAAGACCTGTGCTAAATGCAAGAATGTAAGTCCTCCCCTTTGCTAAGGCAGCTGCCAGACTAACCTTCACTTCTCTTTTGGAAGCTGGGAGAGTAAGCCATGATAGATCCTGCTGAAGCTGGACCAGGCAATGCTCCAGGCTCGGGGCAGAGTGGCTGGAAAGCTGCCCAGCAGAAAAAGATGTGGAAGTGCTGGTTGACAGCTAGTGGAACGTGAGCCAGCAAGTGCCTGGCTAGCCAAGGCCAACAGCATCTTGGCCTGGATCAGCAACAGTGTGGCCAGCAGGACCAGGACAATTATTGTCCCCCCAGCAGCGGTGAGGCCACACCTCGAGTGCTGGGTTCAGTTTTAGGTCCCTCACTCCAAGAAGGACATTGAGGGGCTGAAGCATGTCCAGAGAAGGGCAGCAAAGCTGGGGGTCTGGAGAGCAGGGCTGGGGGGAGGATCAGCTGAGGGAGCAGGGGGTGTTTAATGTGGAGGAGGCTGAGGGGAGACCTCATTGCTCTCTACAGCTCCCTGAAAGGAGATCAGAGCTAGGTCTGGGTTGGTTTTTTCTCCCAGGTAACAAGGGACAGGAGAAGAGGAACTGCCCTTGAGCTGCACGAGGGGAGGTTTAGTCTGGACATTAAACTTTTATCCTGAGGGGTTCTCAAAGACTGGCAGAGGCTGCCCAGAGAGGGGAGTGAAGCCTCCTCTCTGAAGGTGCTTCAAAGAGGCAGAGATGTGGTGCTGAGGGCCATGGTTTAGCACCAGCCTTGGCAGAATTAGCCTCACAGGAGGTTAGGGGTTGGAAGGGACCCAAGGAGATCATCCAGTCCAACCCCCCCTGCCAGAGCAGGACAGTACTATCTAACACAGATCAGAGAGGAACACATCCAGACAGCCTCCATGACCTTAAAGCTCTTTTCCAGCCCAAATGATTCTGTGGTTGTATTCCATGAGCTGCTGGTGGTATAATGTAGAGCTGATGGCTGCCATGCAGCACAGTACTGGAGCAGGGGCTGCAAGGTTATCTGATGGCAGCTCTGCTGAACTCAGCTGGGCAGCAGCCTTTGGGGAAGGTTTGAGCTCTCCAGCAGGGTCTTGTGGATTCAAGCAGTAAACATTTTATAAACCAGCTGCTTTAGAGCTTTTGTTTTAATTGATTAGTGCAGAACTGTGGAGTAATTACAGGTAAAAGAAGCCCTTCTGAAAGCTCCAGGCACACAGGATTTCAGGCCAGAGGCTCTTGTGCACTGCACTGTTCAATTCTAGTGACAACTTTGGGGATCTTTTCCCTGACAGAGCCCTTCCAAGCCTACACCCTCTGCCTGCACCACCTCCCTTCTTTCCTCCCTCCCTGCCACTTCTGAAACACATCTCTGCTCTTTTCCCTCCTAGCCCATCACTTCTGGAGGCCTCACCTACCAGGAACAGCCTTGGCATTCTGAGTGTTTCATTTGCTCCAACTGCAAGAAGCAGCTGGGTGGGAAGCGCTTCACGGCCGTGGAGGATGAGTTCTACTGTGTGGAATGCTACAAGGAGTGCGTGGCCAAGAAGTGTGCTGGCTGCAAGAACCCCATCACAGGTATGTTGGCTTCAGTGCAGCCTGGGGCAGAGGGTGCTTAAGATCATGAGAGCCACCCCCAGAGACATGCAGCTCAGGTTTAGTGTCCCAAGCCCAGCAACTCATCCCTGCTCCAGCTCTGGGCCACGTGCTCTTGGAGTCCTGAGTCGGTGAGCGAGCTCCTCACCCTCTGCATGCCTCATTTACCTCCTTCAAAGCTTGTCTGACTACAACTGTTCCCACCTCTGCCTTGAGCTCCTCAAGTCTTGAAAAGAGCTCTGCTTGATTGTACCAAAATGACATTTGCTTGGCTCGTGTTAGAAAGGACCTTAAAGATCCCTCTGACAAGGGCAGGGACACCTCCCATTAGCCCAGGTCATCCATCCAGCCTGGACTTGAACACCTCCAGGGAAGGGACATCCACAACCTCCCTGGGCAACCGGCTCTCAAGAATTTCTTATCATCCAGTTCAGTTGCTGGATGACAAAGCTCAGCCCTGGAATCTGAGCAGCACCTCTGTGACACCTCTGCATTCCACTCTGCATCCTAGAGCATTTCAGCCCTCTGAATCTGAGCAGTGCCCTGCCAGTCCTGTGACACCTCTGCATTCCACTCTGCATCCTACAGCATTTGGCTCAGCCCCTAACAACCGGGTAGGGTTTAACCCTACCTGTCCTTGCTCTACATCTTCAGGCTGAGGGAGCTGGGGGTGTGCAGCCTGGAGAAGAAGAGGCTCAGAGGTGACCTCATTGCCATCTACAGCTACCCAAAGGGAGGCTGTAGCCAGGTGGGGTTGGGCTCTTCTGCCAGGCAAGCAGCAATAGAAGAAGGGGACACAGTCTCAGGTTGTGCTGGGGCAGGTCTAGGCTGGGTGCTGGGGCAGGTCTAGGCTGGATGTTAGGAGGAAGTTGTTAGCAGAGAGAGTGATTGGCATTGGAATGGGCTGCCCAGGGAGGTGGTGAAGCAAAGCCTGGCTGGGGCACTTAGTGCCATGGTCTGGTTGATTGGGCAGGGCTGGGTGCTAGGTTGGACTGGATGAGCTTGGAGATCTCTTCCAATCTGCTTGATTCTGATTCTATGATGTTTCCCTCACCTAAACTGCTTCCTGTAGAAAGGACCCAAGGGAAAAAGCTTATTGCTGCCTGCTTCTCCAAGAGCAGCAACCAGTGTGGTCCAGTTGCAATTGTGTCAGTGTGTTAGGGGTGCAAACAGGGGCTGCAGCAAGGGGAGTGGGGCCGAGAGGTTGAGAGAAGTGATTCTCCTCCTTTACTCTGCTCTTGTGAGACAATACCTTGAATACTGCAGCCAGTTCTGGTGCCCCAGAGTAAGGAGACTGTTGTTGGAGTGAGTCCAGAGGAGGGCCACAAAGATGATCCAAGAGCTGGAGGACCTCTGCTACAAGGACAGGCTGAGGGAGTTGGGGGATGTTACTTATAGTGGCCTTCCAGTATCTGAAGGGGACCTACAAGAAGGCTGTGGAGGGACTATTGACAAGGTCTTGTAATGACAGGACAAGGGGGAATGGGTTTAAACTGGAGGGAAGATTCAAACTAGATGTTAGGAAAGGGTTCTTTGCAGTGAGGGTGGTGAGACACTGGCAGAGGTTGCCCAGGGAGGTTGTGGAGCACAGAACCTCCCTGGAGTTGTTCAAGGCCAGGTTGGAAGAGTCCTTGAGCAACCTGTTCTAGTGGGAGGTGTCCCTGCCTATGGCAGGGGGTTGGAACTGGATGAGTTTTGAGGTCCCTTCCAACATAAACCATTCTGTGATTCTATGAAATGAGAAGTCCTTAGAGCTGCCTTCCAATACCTGAAGGGATCCTACAGGAAGGCTCCAGAGGGATTTTCTGATAAGGGTAGCTAGAGACAGGCCAAAGGGAAATGGTTTGAAGCTGAGGGAGAGCAGAGTTAGACTGGAGCTGAGGAAGAAGTTCTTCAATATAAGGATGGTGAGGCCCTGGGACAGGCTGTCTAGGGAGGTTGTGGATAGCCTCTCCTTGGAGGGGTTCAAGACCAGGTTGGATGAGGTCTTGGGTAACCTGGGCTAGTAGGAGGTGTTCCTGCCTATGGCAGGGAAATTGGAGTAGGTGATCTCTGAAATCCCTTCCAACCTCATCCAGTCTATATGTTCTTTTAACCCTGTAACTCACCTTACTTGAAGTCTGGTAGGTGCAGGAAGTTCTTCAGTATGAGTGGTGAGACACTGGAACAGGTTTCCCAGGGAGGCTGAGGATGCCTCCTCTCTGGGAGTGTTCAAAACCAGGCTGGATGAGGCCTTGCCCAGCCAAGTCTTATTTGAGAGGCATCCTGGCCTACAGTGGTGTGCTAGTTTAGCCTAGCTGGGATGTTTTGGTGAGAAGAACTAGATTACAGGCTGTGAAAGGAAAAACAAGGCTGATGTCTACCTTGCTCAGAGGCTTGCTGAGATGTATAAAAACAAGAATCAAAACAGATAACCCACTCCTGCTGGGGAACTGGCTGAGCTGCATCTCTAACCTCACCCCTCTCTGCCATTTCTGTGCCTAATCCACTTTGCTTCCTAACCCCCTGGCCGAACCTCCATTCTTCCTTGGCACTGGGGTAAGGTTGAGTGGGGTAGGGGGAAGGTGAAGGAGCAGTTGAGAGCCCCTCCTGGGGACTCAGGTTTCTGGGAGGGCTGTTGTGTTTCTCTATTTAGAGGACACAGCCTCAAGTTGTGCCAAGGGAAGTATAGGCTGGATGTTAGGAGGAAGTTCTTCACAGAGAGAGTGATTGGCATTGGAATGGGCTGCCCAGGGAGGTGGGGGAGTCACCATCCCTGGGGGTGTTCAGGAAAAGACTGGATGAGGCACTTAGTGCCATGGTCTGGTTGACTGGTTAGGGCTGGGTGCTAGGTTGGACTGGATGAGCTTGGAGGTCTCTTCCAACCTCATTGATTCCATTCTATTCCCTTTTCCCTTGTCTATAACTGTATATGCTGTAAATATCTGCTTGTGTCTTGTGCTAAGCTGTCAATATAAGCTTCATTTGATTTCCAGAGTGTGCTGGGGGCAGGGAACACCCAAACCATCACAAGTGAGGAGGTTGGAGTAGATGATCTCTAAGGTCCCATCCACCCTAACCCATTCCATGGTTTTCAAGACTAGAGAAGCAGGCAGGAGGGGGAATCTGCCGCTTGGTGAGGCTAACGCAGCCACGGGGAAAAGCTACTATCGCCGTCCTATAATTGTGTTCTCTCCTAGCAGGGTTTGGAAGAGGAACCAGTGTGGTTAACTACGAGGATGAATCCTGGCACGATTACTGTTTCAAATGCACCAGGTGTGCCCGTGCCCTGGCCAACAAGCGCTTTGTCTGCCACAATGGGAAGATTTACTGCGCCGAGTGTCCCAAACGGCTGTAAGGAGCAGACACAAAAGCGCTGTAAAAGTGGAGTTTAGAGCCCTGCTTTCCCCAAAACAGTCCTGGTAAAAAGGAGCAGGTGGTTGGTTGGTTGGGTTTGGTTGGTTGGTTTTTTTTTTTGCATGTTAACATTCTTAACTTTTTCCATTTTAGTACCAAAGCTAAAAGCAGCCTCAAGATAACCAAGTTTGACTTTTGAAGCTCCTGCAGTCCAAAAGCAAGCTGAGACAATCTTAACTCTGCTCTCAAGTAACTCTTAGTTGCTTCCAATGCTCTTAGGTTTAGCATTAGACCTAACCTGTGTGTGGCTTCAGCTATAAACCCAACTGGTACACATTTAAAGTTAGCACTTAAGTGGGTTTGACAAGGCTGGGGATCAGCTCCACGCTGCTGCCGTCACGCTGCGCACACCACACCACTCACAGCAGCTCACCCATCAATACCTGAGCTTGAACTACCACCCCCAACTGCAGCATGTGCATGGAACAGAGTCATCTTACCTAGAAATAACAGGTTTTGGCAGCAAGATTTAGCTCTAGTTCAACTTGTTTTAGTCTTGATTTCTGCATGGGTTGCTCCACGGCTTTTTTTTACATCGCTGTTTGAAACAAAGTGATCTGCTAACCAGAAGGAAAAGCCTTCACCTACAACCACAGTGCACATGGCATTTTACAAGTGCCCTAAAACCAGCTCAGACAACGCCAGCTCTCCTCTGGGGGCAGTGTCTGCTTCCTGATTTAATAAAAACCACACTAGTGCCTGCTTGAGTCCTGCAGTCTGCGAACCTCTTTCGCGTTGCCACCTTTCCTACGTGATTGACAGCTCTTACAGAGGAACTGCCAGGAAAAAACAGGCAAGCAAGTCCCATGCAGTGATGCTGACAAAGTCCCTAAGGAGCTGAGGACCAACCAGAGGAGGGCCACGAGGATGATCAGAGGGCTGGAGGAGCTCTGCTATGAGGACAGGCTACAAGAGTTGGGGCTCTGCAGCCTGCAGAAGAGAAGGCTTCGAGGAGACCTTATAGTGGCCTTCCAGTATCTGATGCTGGAAGGGACTATTGACAAGGTCTTGTAATGACAGGACAAGGAGCAATGGGTTTAAACTGAAGGAGGGGAGATTTGAACTGGATGTTAGGAAGAAGTTGTTTGCAGTGAGGGTGGTGAGACACTGGCACAGGTTGCCCAGGGAGGTTGTGGAGCACAGAAGCACCCAATGTGATTGAAGACTGCTGCTCAGAGTCCCATCAAGGCTCACCTTCAAGGCTTCCAGGTAAGGGACCTCCACCACATTGCTGGGCAGCCTGTTCCGGTGTTCTCAGCACCATCACTCTAGGAAGACATTCTTTAATCTCCAGTCTCAATCTCCCTTCTTTCAGCCCAAAGCCATTACCTCTCGTCACCATAAGCCCCTGTCAAAAGTCTCTCCCCAGCTCTCCTGCAGCCCCTTTCAGGTACTGGAAGGGCTGCTTTAAAGTGTCCCTGGGGCCTTTTCTTTCCCAGGCTGAGCAGTCCACACTTTCTCAGTCTGTCCTCACAGGAGTGCTGCTCCAGCCCTCTGGTCATTTTTATGGCCTACCTCTGGACCTGCTCCATCAGGCTTATGTCCTTCTTGGGTTGAGGGTCCCAAAGCTGGAAACTGCAGACCAAAGTAGAAGGGCAGACTCACTTCTTTTGATCTGCTGGCCATAAAGATGCTGGTGCCACAAGCACAAGGCAAAGGCTTACGCTGAGAAGAAGCAAGTCAGAGAATCCAGCAGCTATGAACACATCATCAGCATGGACACAGAGCCAAGTCTGAAGGTTTTAGTCCAACCACCTCCTCCTCAGCCACACAACCACCACTGCCAAAGAGGCTCCTAGTTTTGGGGCTCTGCAATATGAGGCAGTTCAGGCAGCAGCAGGGTGCATCTCCAGGCAGGTCTGCATGACAAAGGATTAGGATCTAGTAAGGGAAATGTTTGGCATTACAGAAGTAAAGCATTGTTCAACTGCAAAGTTTATTTAACAGGGAGCACATATTTACAGAGAGTTGTAACAGACCATTCAACAAATATTATCAGCACAGGAAAAAAGAAAACCAGAGTCTCACCATCTTTCTGTTGTGTTAGAACGATTGTCTCTGCCAGCATGAAACTGCTATCATACAAAAATACACTTCTCCTTTTACCTAAGGCACTGCTCTAAGGTCTAAAAGAGTTCTAACCATGTTGTGAACAGCAAACAGCAAGAGTTAAGACTGCTGAGGGTTTCCTATCCTAACTGCCCTGCTGAGGGGAGGACACATTTAGTGCCAGCAAACCCATTTGCATTTCACCACTGACACCACAGCTGCCACTTGGGTGATTGGTTTGGATTGCTGAGGCAGGATTTGAGACAGCTAGTCTTTCAAAGAGATGATCACTGACCTACTACCTCTGTTGCAGGAGACAAGAACAAGGATGCATTCTGCCTTTTAGTAGCAGTTCTCAGAAGATGCTTAATCTCTTCATGCTGTAAAAAAAGCAGGCAAATTTGGGTTAATTGGATGGCTGAATGCAGGCTTTAGGGGAAGGGAAATATATATATATATGTGTGTGTATATATATATATATGCAGCTTGCAGCCACTGTTATAAAGCTAGAACAGGAACACTTAGAACAATGAACAAAACATGAACTCAGTGGTCTAATACTGTTATGTACACAATCAAATAATACTTCCATAAGTGTAGATAAATAAGAAGTAACTTCACTGCTCAGTTAAGTAACTCAAAAGGAAAAGACTTGTAAAAGCCTGACACTTTCAACTGCACTGGGACAGACAAAACCAGGTACTCAACATCGGGGGGTCACACATCAGTGCATCTGCTGTGACAGCTTTTGCTGTTTGCCAACAGACTACAACCTTGGTGATGGTCCAAGACTGTATTCTGAAACTGCCATTATCTGGATGTTAGAAGTTTCTTTCCCCACTCCAAAGTGAGGATTTCTTCGTCTGGTGGTTTTCGGCAGTACACAAACCAATGAGTAACAGCAGGTTTTGGGAGTGTTACAAAGGGAGGTCAGCTTCAACATCCTCTGAAGGACTCTGACTCCAAGTGCCAACTTAGGAACATGCAATGCAAAATCTGGCCAGTGACACTTTGCTGTGAAACTGATGTGACAATAACCTCCTCCCCTCCCTGCCTCCCAGACTCAAACACGTTACAGTAAAGAAGTGAAACGAACAAGAACCGAACAAGGAAATCTTCTCTAACAGTTAGCTAAACAAACAGAGAAGAGAACATCAGCACAAAGAGCTTCCCTGAAATGTTTCAAGGTGCAAAATTACGAAGTTTGTCATCCCTCCCCTGGTGGTTTTGTTTGTTTGTTTGCAAACTTGAAGATGGATAAAGGTAAACAAAGCAGCTTTTCAAAACAAGGCCTTCGGTACTTGCTAAAACACTGAAGTGCAATCAGATTATTTCCAGGGCTCTAGTGTTCACAGTTCTGTCCAGAGAGCAAAGAGAAGAAAACATTTACCAACTCATAACTCTGTCAGAGTCTACAATCCAGCAAGTCAGCACACAACCATTTGCTCACTCACAGTCCAAAAAGCAGCACAGCAGCTTCTTTCTAGACATAAGTAAGTTAGCTTCCCAAGCTATGCACATCAATCCTAATCCTAAACATAATTAAAGCTCTAAGTGTAAAGGCAAGGCTTTCTTTAGTAACAAGTTAATGGGGTTCATCAGAACAAGCAGCTGCACCACATTAGGTCCCCATCTATTCCCATGGCCCAGTTAGCTGTGGCCTCAAATGGCCACAGTAGGGCTGTGTCCACGGGGCTGAAGTACAGAGAGACGCAGAGTGACAGAGGAGACTCAGGAAACAATTCAGGCTAGGAAAGTGCTACCCTTTAATTGAGCCAAAAGTGCTACACACCACTCAAAGGAAAATGGGGAGAACAAGTTCTGGTTTTCTCCACTACCACTTGTTTCAAATGTTCACATCCCCATTCTCTCATGGAAAGAGACCTGCTGTTTGGGGTTCGGCTCCAAGACTGGAGTTGTTTAGTCTGACTCTAACTTCCTGAAGCCTCTCTGACCTGCTATGCTTGTGCTGCAGCAGGGATTGGCCTCTTCAAGTACCTGAGGCTTCAGATGCAACCCTGCTTCTTTTGGAAAAGTCAAAGTATTGTATGTGCAGCTCTATTACTCCTCTCAAAAGGCAACACAACTGTCTGGGGAATTTAAGGTTGGTCTTACTCCTTCTCAAGGAAGTGAAAGACTACTCTACAGTAAGCACAACAGGTAGGTAATACCTTGCCAGAGCCTGAGGATGCCTTGTAAGGCCACACAGGCCAGCATCAGAAAGTTACAGACCATGCTTAGGAGTGGAAAGGTTTAATTTGCAGAGTTACATCAGATACATTCTGAACTGTTAGCATCTTCAAATGTAACATCTGCCATTTAAGGCAGCACAGAAGCAGCCTAAACATACAACAGATGGGCTTGAGTGCTAGGTAAGAGCTACAAGTGCTTCACAGGGGCTCAGCTGTGTCTTTGGAAGAGCCTTCCTGTCAGGCCTAGGTTGCTGCCTAAAGCAAGTCTCTCAAAGAGCCATCAGCTGGTGACTCCTTTTGACAGAATGCAAGTTGCAAGCACTAAAGAAAAAACAAACTTTTCCTCCAGTCAACACACAGGAAGAAGTGCCTCAAAAAGAAGCTGAAGTTAAGGCAAGGAGAGTATAAACACAACTAAGTGAATTACCTAGAGGCAGAGACAGAGAGGGAAATCAGCTTGGATTACCTGATGAAGCATCTATAGGTTTGGTCAATGAATTCACTGCACCATCTTCCTCAAAAGCCAATTTGGGACTAGAAGGTAATGTAGTAGCAGCATCATTCAAGTTTTGTTTGCAGTCCCCAGCAGAGATGCTGTCTGGGCTCAGCTTGGTTGACCTGGAATGTACTCCAACGTCAATCAACTCCTCAAAAGTCCACGAGCCAGACTTCCCATTAAGATTCTGAATGAGTCCAATAGTATGATCAGCTTCATTAACCCCCAGCTCCACTGACTCATCAACAACCACTTCCTTTGCAGAATGACTAGGGAAAAAGAAGAAAAGCATGGATACTTGTATTGCAGTTTCTGTATGGTTAACCTTTAGACTGATTCCAGGCCACCCAATCAGCAGTCTGCACACTTTGCAAAGCACTAAATATCATGGAGGACACATCCAGAGATCATAGAATCAAGCAGGGTGGAAGAGACCTCCAAGCTCAGCCAGTCCAAATTAGCACCCAGCCCTGGCCAATCAACCAGACCATGGCACTAAGTGCCTCATCCAGGCTTTACTTGAACATCTCCAGGCACAGCGACTCCACCACCTCCCTGGGCAGCCCATTCCAATGCCAATCACTCTCTNAACACCTTCCAGCACCTCAACATCTCTCTTGAATTGAGGTGCCCAGAACTGGACACAGCACTCCAGGGGTGGCCTGAGCAGTGCTGAGCACAGGGGCAGAATAACCTCCCTTGTCCTGCTGGCCACACTGCTCCTGAGCCAGCCCAGGATGCCATTGGCTCTCTGGCCCACCTGGGCACACTGCTGGCTCATGTGCAACTACTCTCTACCAGTACCCTCAGGCCCCTTTCTTCCTGGCTGCTCTCAGCCACTCTGTCCCCAGCCTGTAGCATTGCTTGGGGGTGTTGTGGCCAAAGTGCAGAACTCTGCACTTGGCCTTGTTAAATCATGTTGGACTTCCCATCCAACAGGGAATGGGGAAGAATGACTCACCTACACACAGCCTCTTCTTATTACACTAATACTCCTCAGGTAAGCTCTGCTTCCAGAAATTTGAGCTAAGCAAGCAACAAGTTTAAAGCCCTGCACCATTGTCTACAGTTCTGGACCCCTCAGTTCAAAAAAAGACCACATGGAAATGCCTAAATGAGTCCAGTACAGAGCCACAAAGATGCTGAAGGCAGTGGAACATCCCCCTGCTGAGAGACGAGGCTCTTCAGCTTAGAGGAGCCTGAGGGGTGACCTCATTCACGCTGATAGAAGATGGGCAGGGCAGTGTGGGGAGGACACAGCCAGGCTCTGCTCAGGGATGTCCAAGGACAGGACAAGGGCCAATGGGTGCAAGCTGGAGCAGAGGAAGGAAAGGTGAACCTAAGGGAAACTTCTTCAGTGTGAGGGTGCTGGAGCAGGCCACACAGAAGGGTTGCTGAGTCTCCTTTAAGAAAGGCATGGCCAGCAGGTCAAGGGAGGTTCTCCTCCCCCTCTACTCTGCCCTGGTGAGGCCACATCTGGAGTGCTGTGTCCATTTCTGGCTGCCCAATTCAAGAGGGACAGGAAACTACTGAAGAGAGTCCAGTGGAGGTTATGAGGACGATGAAGGACTGCAACATCTGGCTGATGAGGAAAGGCTGAGAGACCTGGGGCTGTTTAGGCTGCAGAAGGGCAGCCTGAGAGGGGATCTGGTCAATGTTTACAAATACCTGAAGGGTGGGTGTCAGGAAGAAGGGGCCAGGCTCTTTTCAGTGGTGCCCTGTGATATAGGCAAGGGGCAGTGAACACAAACTGGAACCCAGGAAGTTCCACCTCAACATAAGGAGAAACTTCTTTGGCGTGAGGGTGCTGGAGCCCTGGAGCAGGCTGCCCAGAACGGTTGTGGAGTTTCCTTCTCTAGAAACTTACAAAACTCACCTGGATGTGTTCCTGTGTGACCTCCTCTAGGTGATCCTGCTCTGGGTTGGGTGCTAGGTTGGACTGGATGATCTTGGAGGTCTCTTCCAGCCTGGTTGATTCTATGATTCTATGGAGGTCCCTTCCAACCCCTATCATTCTGTGATTAAAACTCTATTTAAAGTAGTGTGGAATATATTTTCTCTTTTTCTCCAGTTCAGTGTTTTTTTTAACCACCAAACTGAGCCTCAGAAGCTCAGCAATACTTAAAAAGAGATTCCAAAATCTAAACCCAAATCACAGTGATCACTTTTCATTCATAAGAGAAAAAAACAAAAAAACATGGAAATAAAAAGTCCTTATAGTCCACCAGTGGAGGAAAGAGATTAATTTATCATCACTTAAAAAAAAAACCAAAGAGTTCACAATGTCATTTGAACATCATTAACATTTAGATGAGCAAATGGAACAAGCAGCAGAGGACAGATTTTTTTTTCCCCACAGTAGATGGGCAATGTTTTATGTTCATAAAGTTCAAATGAAATACTAAAGCAACAAAAATTCTCATGAAGGGAGGTTTTTGTGTTGTATCTACTGCTTCAGTGCACTTGCAGAATCATAGAATCATAGAATCAACCAGGTTGGAAGAGACCTCCAAGCTCAGCCAGTCCAACGTAGCACCCAGCCCTAGACAATCAACCAGACCATGGCACTAAGTGCCTCATCCAGGCTTTACTTGAACACCCCCAGGGACGGTGACTCCACCACCTCCCTGGGCAGCCCATTCCAATGCCAATCACTCTCTCTGTCAACAACTTCCTCCTAACATCCAGCCTATACTTCCCCTGGCACAACTTGAGACTATGTCCCCTTGTTCTGTTGCNACACTGTTCCTGATACAGGCCAGGATGCTACTGGCTCTCTTGGCCACCTGGGCACACTGCTGCCTCATCTTCAGCCTACTATCTACCAGTACCCCCAGGTCTGCTGGAACCGTTCTAGAGCTTTCTCTTGGTGTAAGTTTCAACGAGGCCAAGTGCCAGGTCCTGCACTTGGGTCACAACCATCTCACGGTAAGCTACAGGCTGGGAGATGTCTGGTTGGAAAGCTGTAACCTGGAGAGGGAGCTGGGGGTTCTGGATGACACTAGATTGAACATGAGCCAGCAGTGTGCCCAGGTGGCCAAGAAAGCCAATGGCATCCTGGCTTGGATTAGAAACACTGTGGCCAGCAGGACGGGGAGGCGATCACCCCACTGTGTTGGGCACTAGTGAAGCCATGCTTTGAGTGCTGGGTTCAGCTCTGGGTGCCTCACTACAGGAAGAACTTTGAGGGGCTGCAGTGTGTCCAGAGAAGGGCAACAAAGTTGGTGAAGGGCCTGGAGTACCTGGCCTACAAGGAGGGGCTGAGGTTGTTCAGTCTGGAGGAGGCAGAGGGGAGACCTCATTGCTGCCTACAACTACCTGTAAGGGAGGCTGGAGTGAGGAGAGGGCAGCCTCTGCTCCTTGATGACAAGCAACAGGATCAGAGGAAATGGTTTCAAGCTGTGCCAGGGGAGGTTCAGGATAGGTATCAGGAAATGTTTCTTTACTGAAGGGGTTCTCCAATATTGGAATGGTCTGCCCAGGGCAGCTGTGGCATTACCATCCCTGGAAGTGCTCAAGAAACACTTTGGACACGATTTAGTGTTGACCCTTCAATGCTATGTCGAGAGCTGGACTGGATGATCTCAAAGGTCTCTTCCAACCAGATCTATTCTGTGATTCTGTCTTTTAGTGTGGTCTCTCCTCCCTCTTGTTTAATGTCTGTTGATGAGAAGGACTGCTGTCCATTTCAAGGGAAAGGATTTCAAGCCAGTGCTGCCATGTTTAACCCTGGCACATACTGGTGCTGGTTCTACTTCTCCCTTCTTAGCAGAGCCAGCACTGTGCCACCTAAACAATTATCCTGGACTGTCTGACAGCACACACACGCCACATGCCTGCAGCAAGCCAGAGAAACACCACAGAGCTGGCAAGGGGAAGGATTTAAATGCAGTGCTTTTGAGCATTGCTTCAGTTTAAACATAGAGTGACTTCTTGTGCCAACTGCTCTGGCAGTGAAGCAGTCAGCGAGGCAGACTCACCTGGAATCCTTTAACTCAGCAACAAGTGGTGATCCCTCATCACTTTTCAAGTCACTTCCATTCATGAACACTTCACTGCCCTTCAGCTCTGACACATCTTGTTCCTTAGACTCTGCAGAGATCAAGCTGTGTGCAGTTTCCAAACCACCTTCTTCCTCCCCCTTGACTTCCTGGGGTAAGTCAACACCATTTAGCTTTCCTGAAGGTGAGGGAGAAAGAATAGAAAGTAGTAAAACTGAAGGAAAAAGAAGAACTTCAGTATCAGAATTGCTGACCTAAGCAAAGAGAAGTGCCAAAATGACCTTTCTCACCCAAAGCTCGAGACACTTAGCTTCAGCAGATTCATTTTTCTCTAGACAAGCTGCCTCTAACAACATGGTATTTGTCCTCCATCTTTACAAACACCCTTGCAAACCGAAAATGCACTGCCTGCATTTACTCCTTTTGACTGTCTCCTGTGGTACAGAACTCTCTTCAAACAGAGCCTTCTGCCATTTCAGGGACTTGTGTCTCACCATCACAGGGTTCTTACATGAGTGACCACGTTTCCTTACCTGGCTGATCAGTCTTCTCAAGACCCAACTCTTCCTCCTCTTCAATATCTTCTCCCTCCATAGCTTCAGAGGCAGCCTTCCCTTCATTCTGCAACTGAATTGCCAGGGTGTTACTCACAACAACTCAACTCCCCTCTAGCATTTCACAGTCACAGCTCCCAGGCCAGACTCCTCAGTGCCTAGCAGTAAGGCCAGGTTAGCCTAAAGGTTAATAGACAATCAGGTCACCCAGCAACACATGATCCTGTGAAGGCACAGGTGGGATCCATTTCCATCTCCTACCTATGAACTATTCCCAAGTTGCTTTTCCCCTCATTTCTTCACAGTTGTTGACTTTCAGCTACATGAAGACTTGGGTCTTTGCACATTCAGAGAAGAACATCTGCTCCTCAATACCATCTGCATAATTTACCACAAACCTTAGCTTAACAGATAGCTCTACCTGGTTTGCTACAGCAACCCAAAGGGGCAGCTAAGATTTGCTTTAAGCAAAGTGATGAAGATGAGAGAGACTTAAAGAAGAGGTCTGCTGAGGGAACTGAGGTTGTTTAGTCTGGAGAAGAGGAGACTGAGGGGAAACTTCATTGCTATCTACAGCTCCCTGAAAGGAAGTTGGAGTGAGGTGGGGGTTGGTCTCTCTCCCCTAGTATCAGGAAATGAGGAAATGGCCTCAAGTTGCATCAAGGGAGGTTTAGGTTGGATCTTAGGAAAAATGTCTTCACTGCAGAAGTGGTCAGGGGTTGCAACAGGCTGCCCAGGGAGGTGATGGAGTCCCCACAGAATCAACCAGGTTGGAAGAGACCTCCAAGCTCACCCAGTCCAACCTAGCACCCAGCCCTGTCCAGTCAACCAGACCATGGCACTAAGTGCCTCATCCAGGCTTTGCTTGAACCCCTCCAGGGACGGTGACTCCACCACCTCCCAGGGCAGCCCATTCCAATGCCAATCACTCTCTCTGCCAACAACTTCCTCCTAACATCCAGCCTAGACCTGCCCTGGCACAACTTGAGACTGTCTCCTTGTTCTTTTGCTGCTTGTCTGGCAGAAGAGATCAACCCCATCTGGCTATGATCTCCCTTCAGGTAGCTGTAGACAGCAATGAGGTCTGCCCTGAGCCTCCTCTTCTGCAGGCTGCACATCCCCAGCTCCCTCAGCCTCTTCTCACAGGGCAGTTAGTAGTTGTAGACATTCCTGGAGGTGTTCAAGAAACCTGTGGCCATGGCACTTGGGGACATGGTTTAATGGCCCTGTTGGTCTTAGGTTTATGGCTGGACTTGATACCCCCAGAGGTCTTACCCATCCAAACAATTCTACAAAGGCAGGAACTGAAGTTTTCTAGGCAAAATTAGCCCTATTAGAATGCATTCAGTTTAAGACAAAGTAATCTATTACCCTCCAATGTATTTTTACAACCAACCTGCAAGCAATAACACCAAACCACATTGGTTCTACATGCCTTGAACAAAAATGCATAGAGGACTTTGGGTCAGCACAGCAGAAGAGTGTGCACAGTGGGAAGCTGCTGAGAATTAGTCTGGTGCACCAGAACATTCCCCTGGAAGCCTGTTTAAGGGTAAAGTGGAAGACAGGACAGAAGGCAAAGCCTCATCTGGGAAGAGTCCATTCTGTGATCAAAGAGCTAAACAAGTACCTTGGATTCGTTTTGATCCGATCTCCGTGTCCTCTTCATTATTTCTTCAATCCTCTGTCAAGAGAGGGAAACCATTGGCAGTGACATACAAAGCTTTGCATTTCAGCACTCTGCTTTCTATTTCCAGCCATCAGAACATACTCTCCTATTTAATTTAGACTATTTTCCTGAGTTAGCTACACTTGCTATATTTTTTCCAGCTCACAATCCAGAGCTGCCCTTTATTTAAAGGCCACACTACTACTAAGTGCATCAGAGCCCATCTACCTGCTCAATTTAACACCTCAAACACTACTTTCTCAGCCTAAAGTTCTCTGCATACCTTTTTTCTTTCAAGCCTTTCCTGCTTATTTTGCTGCATAATCCTTTCCCTTTCCAGTCGCTGTCTTTCAGCCTCTTCTTGAGCCTTTGCTTCAGCTTCTTCTCTCTGAAAATTAAACACAAGAGAGTTCACAACTCATTCCCAAGAGTCCCAAGCAGAGCTGTTACAGAGATTCTGGTTCAAGAGAGACAGGAACAGAAGACAATCACTACTTAATATGACCAGACACTGCAACTCAATGCCAGTTACCCAGCTACTCACATGAAATATGCATTACTGTGACATTCAGAAACTGATCTGAAATGAAGAACGACATGCAAGGCTAGGCTGTGACTATGCAAATGTTCTGGATGTTGTTGAGCTACTCAAGACTCAAACTATACTTCAGGTTGAAGATCTGTCTAGGAAGGATGATTTAGAATGTAACAAGACAGCAATTAAAATCCTGAATGTGACATGGTTAACTTAAAAACCTTGGCAGTCAGGTATTACTACACCGAGACGCTTGGTGCTGAGCACTTCTACACTGGAAAAGCCTTTTCACAGATTCATAGAATGCTTTGGGTTGGAAGAGACCTTAAAGATCATCTACTACAATTACAGAATCAAGTAGATTGGAAGAGACCTCCAAGCTCACCCAGTCCAACCTAGCACCCAGCCCTGGCCAATCAACCAGACCATGGCACTAAGTGCCCCAGCCAGGCTTGGCTTCAACACCTCCAGGCACAGCGACTTCATCACCTCCCTGGGCAGCCCATTCCAATGCCAATCACTCTCTCTGACAACAACTTCCTCCTAACATCCAGCCTAGAACTGCCCTGGCACAACTTAAGGCTGTGTCCCCTTGTTCTGTTGCTGCTTGCCTGGCAGAAGAGACCAACCCCACCTGGCTACAACCTCCCTTCAGGTAGTTGTAGACAGCAATGAGGTCTGCCCTGAGCCTCCTCTTCTCCAGGCTAAACAATCCCAGCTCCCTCAGCCTCTCCTCACAGGATTGTGCTCCAGGCCCCTCCCCAGCTTTGCTGCCCTACTCTGGACACAGCACTCAAGGTGTGGCCTAAGCAGTGCTGAGTCCAGGGGCAGAAGAACCTCCTTTGTCCTGCTGGCCACACTCTTCCTGAGCCAGGCCAGGATGCCATTGGCTCTCTTGGCCACCTGGGCACACTACTGGCTCAACTTCAGCTACTATCTACCAGCACCCCCAGGTTCCTCTCTGCCTGGCTGCTCTCCAGCCACTCTATCCCCATCCTGTAGCACTGCTTGGGGTTGTACTACTAACCCCCCGGCCATGGGCAGGGACACCTTGCACTGGACTGGGTTGCTCAAGGCTCCATCCAGCCTGGCCTTAAATACCTCTTGGGAGGGGGCACCCACAAGCTCCCTGGGTAACCTGTTGCATTTTCTCCTCACCCTCACTGTAAATTTCAGCTTTTAAAGCACTCTTCAGACACATGCCAGTGCCAGCCATAGGATACAGCTCCTCAAACACCAAGAGGTTCACTGGAGAACTGCTTGAACTAATAAAAATTAAGTCTTCTTTAAGGGGAGTCCACTTTCTGCAGAACAGCTCTCAGACAGAAAGATGCCTGTGTAAAGACAGACAGATACTAGCTCTGGAAGATTATCTAGCAAGCAGAAAAGCAGACTGGAAATGCTACCCATCTTTCTTTTGAATGAACCAGAGCAAACCAGACGACTTCCCAAACAGAGCACATCCTCATAACCCCCAGCAGCAAGCTGCTAACATGGGCTCAGGACAAATATTTTATGCATATGAAAGAGTATTCCAGATGGGTAAAAAAAAAAGTCTATTTCTGCCCTGTATTTAGCAAATGCTGGGAAAAAAGAACCAAAATCCAAGGGGAGAAGCAGCTCTGCTATGAGGACAGGCTACAAGAGTTGGGGCTCTGCAGCATGGAGAAGAGAAGGCTTTGAGGAGACCTTGGAGTGGCCTTCCAGTATCTGAAGGGGACCTACAGGAAGGCTGGGGAGGGACTATTGACAAGGTCTTGTAATGACAGGATGAGGGGGAATGGGTTTAAACTGGCAGGGGGGAGATTCAGACTAGATGTTAGGAGGAAGTTCTTTACAGTGAGGGTGGTGAGACACTGGAACAGGTTGCCAGGGAGGTTGTGGAGCACAGATCTTCGATCACATTGGGTGCTTCTGTGCTCCACAACCTCCCTGAAGGTGTTCAAGGCCAGGCTGGATGAGGCCTTCAGTGACCTGTTCTAGTGGGAGGTGCCCCTGCCTATGGCAGGGGTTTGGAACTGGATGATCCTTGTGGTCCCTTCCAACCTAAACCATCCTATGATTCTATGACAAGGGCAAGGGAAGGACTTCAGGACATTCTGAAGTCCATCTCGGACAGGATGAGCTCTGCTTTACATCACTCCTGGCAGATTTGCCAAAACTGTTCTCTGAGGAAGAACCAAAGACAATCTCCTCCCCTGCCAATCGAACCAGCACCTTGCATGAGGAACACAGTTGAAGCCTACAGCTTAGCAGACCTGGTGTTGAAGCTCTGCAAGCTTCTCCTGCTCCTCCTGTTCTCTGCGGATCCTCTCCTCTTCAGCTTGTCTTTGCTGCTCTTCATAAGCCAGTTTCTTTTCTTCCTCCTGCTTGCGGAACATCTCCTCCTGTCGTGCCTTTTCCTCGAGTGCTCTCTTGGCCATCTCCTCTTCTCTGATTCTAGTGATTCCAAGACACAGATTATAGAATCAACCAGGATGGAAGAGACCTCCAAGCTCAGCCAGTCCAACCTAGCACCCAGCCCTGGCCAATCAACCAGACCATGGCACTAAGTGCCCCAGCCAGGCTTTGCTTCAACACCTCCAGGGACAGCAACTTCACCACCTCCCTGGGCAGCCCATTCCAATGCCAATCACTCTCTCTGACAACAACTTCCTCCTAACATCCAGCCTAGACCTCAGCTGGCACAATTCAAGACTCTGTCCCCTTGTTCTGTTGCTGCTTGCCTGGCAGAAGAGACCGACCCCACCTGGCTACAGCCTCCCTTCAGGCAATTGCAGACAGCAATGAGGTCTGCCCTGAGCCTCCTCTTCTGCAGGCTGCACACCCCCAGCTCCCTCAGCCTCTCTTCATAGGGTTTGTGTTCCAGGCCCCTCTCCAGCTTCATCGCCCTTCTCTGGACACCTTCCAGCACCTCAACATCTCTCTTGAATGGAGGAGCCCAGAACTGGACACAGCACTCAAGGGATGGCCTGAGCAGTGCTGAGCACAGGGGCAGAAGAACCTCTCTTGTCCTGCTGGCCACACTGTTCTTGATCTAGGCCAGGATGCCATTGGCTCTCCTGCCCACCTGGGCACACTGCTGGCTCATCTTCAGCTACTCTCTGCCAGCACTCCCAGGTCCCTCTGTGCCTGCCTGCTTTCAGCCACTCTGTCCCCAGCCTGTAGTGCTGCTTGGGGTTGTTGTGGCCAAAGTGTAGAACCCTGCACTTGGCCTTGTTCAACCTCATCCCATTGGCCTCTGCCCACCCATCCAGCCTGGCCAGGTCCCTCTGCAGGGCTCCCATACCATCCAACAGGAGGATTCTCCTGAATCCTTACCTTTCCTCTTCCTGTCTCTGAATTCTCTCTTGGTCTTCACGCTCTCTCTGCTCCCGCGCTAGACGCCGTTTCTCTGCCAAGATTTTAGCAGCTTCCTCAGCTGTGGTGGTCCCTGCTACTGTTTTGCTACCTGATTCTGCAAAGGTTAAAAGAAAATGCTGTTTAAAAGGCCCAATCAATTAAGACAAACATAATCATTGTGAGATGAAATGTTTCTGTTAGCCAGCTGAGCAAGCATACCCTGTCTCTAAAGGCTCTCAAGAGCCAACAGGGAACCCTAAGGAGATGCAGAGCCACAATATCTCACTGGCACTGAAATCACAACTCATTTTGACTGCAGCCAGGCAGCCATATTCCAGATGATACAGTTGAAATGATGTTCTCCAACTACTACAGCAGTCAGAAAGCTGTTTTCAGACAGACACATTTATCCTCTAACACATAAAAACACTTCCAAGAGAACTCAAAAGATCCAGCTTTAGAAAATACAGGACACTCCTTCCACCCACACATCACCTGACAGGTGAAACACTCATTTTGATTTCTCTAGTTTCATAGCAACAACGTTGATGTCCTTCAGTCTATAGAGTATCTGAGGGTGCAAATAATCACTGTGTTATCTGCCCCTCCAGGCACATACTAATCACTTCACTAATGCTGGATTTCTACAGAGTTTAGCAGCAAATCAGCTGCCAGTTTTCATGGAGAGCAAAACAACTTCAAGCATCAGGTCAGCAGACACTTGCCATAGCTTATGTGTGTATTCATGGCCTGCTTGGTGTTATGATCAGAGACAGCAGAGGTTATTAGTAAGAAATTCTTTACAGTGGGGGAGGGAAAACACTGGAACAGGTTGTCCAAGGAGGTTGTGGATGCCCCCTCACTAGAGATGTTCAAGGTCATGTTGGATGAGAGCTTGAGCAACCTCGGCTAGAGGGAGGTGTCCCTGCCTATGGCAGAGAGGGTTGGAACTGGATAATCTTTAAGGTCCTTTCCAACCCAACCCAATCTATAATAGCAATTATACATGATTAATTATTTTTATATATATATATACACACACAAAGATTTATAGGAATTAGCAATTGGTATTAGGAAAGCTCCTACCTTTGTCAGCCACTTTCTCCTAATAGGTATGGAAAGAACTCTGATTTTTAACCAGTGTGCTAGTTTGAACATAGCTGGGATATTTTGGTGAGAGGAATTAGTCTATAGGCTGTGAAAAGGAAACAATGGTGATGTCTACTGCACTCATAGGCTTGCTGAGATGGATAAGAACAAGAACATAAACACAGATAAGGCAGTTGTTTGCTCTGTCTTCGAGGCTGCACTTCTCTCTAACCTAACCTGCCATCTGTGTGACTAACCCTTCTGCTTCCTAAACCCCTGGCTGACCCTCCAAACTTACCTTGAACGTAAGGCAAGGTCTGGGGTGAGGTTGAGGCGTGGGGAGAAGGTGGAAGGGTGGTTGGGAGCCCCTCCTGGGGACTCTGGTTTCTGGGAGGGCTTCTGTGTTTCTGTATTACTTTTTAGCTTGTCTATTTCTGTCTATGTATTGTAAATATCCACTCCTATCTTGTGCTAAGCTGTAAATATAGCTTCACTCTTCAATTTCAGATCCATTGAGTCTAGTCTGGGTGATTTTCCNAGACAGCAATGAGGTCTGCCCTGAGCCTCCTCTTCTGCAGGCTAAACAATCCCATCTCCCTCAGCCTCTCCTCATAGGGTCTGTGTTCCACAATCAGCTATTCTGACTCCCTAGAAATATTACTATTTGAATGTGACTCAAGAACTCCTTCGGCATGCAGAGAATCAGCTTTTGGTGTCAGTGGAGCAACAGCACCATAATGTAGGCAAGGACTTGCCTTTCTTCTTTTTAATATCTCACAAATCAACACACAGTTGATTGCTTAACAATTCCAGAGCCTTGAAGCCACAGCATATTTTAGTAAATAATGACTTTCTTCAGTTATTTTGCTTCTAACCTAAAGATAAATCATTCAATCATTCAGAAGACAATACCATCATTAAGAACTTCAGTACCAGAAAAGCTGCTTTAAGCTCCATGGACATAATAATCACTACATGCAGCTGGAAGGTGTAATTAGCCAGAGTGCATCCAGAGCAACTGAATCATGGCACTGTTTTGTGCTGGAAAAAAAACCTTATTCTTGCAGTCCTAGAAAAAGCATTGCAGAAGCATTCAGAATGCAGTGGAAGAGAAGTTTGATAAAAATTAGGTTTCTCCAACACTGAAAAAAATAAAACCCTGCCTCCCCAGGACACAGCCTGTGCCTGGCATGGGTAAAAATGCACTCATGTTGGTACAAACATGAACAGGCCACACCACTTCCAAATCCGAACTCGGCCAGCAGGGGTTCTTCTCCTTGTCATCCCTTAGCAGGGAAGATCAGTCCTTTGCAGTACAAAGAACCATTAGCAGGATCTGCCTGCTTCTGACCTGTAGGTATTAAGTGTCTCTCTTCCTACATGAGGGGTTTTTATTACTTAAAGAAAAGGTAGGAAGTTTCACTTACTGTTGCCAGCATACAACAATGAAGAAATCACACAGGCTCACAGGATGTTAGGGGTTGGAAGGGACCCAAGGAGATCACCAAGTCCAACTCCTCTGCCAGAGCAGGACAATCCTATCTAACACAGATCACAGAGGAACACATCCAGACAGGCCTTGAAAGGCTCCACAGAAGGAGACTCCACAACCTCTCTGGGGAGCCTGCGCCAGTGCTCTGGGACCCTTACAGGAAAGAAGTTCCAGCTCAACACAAGGGGCAACCTTCTGTGCTGCAACTTACACCCATTGCTCCTTGTCCTATCCCAGGGAGCAGTGAGCAGAGCCTGTCCCCCCTCTCCTGGCAGCCCTCAGATATTTATAAGCATTTATCAAATCCCCTCTCAGTCTTCTCTTCTCCAGACTAAGCAGCCCCAGGCCCCTCAGCCTCTCCTCATCATCCATGCCCTCCAGTCCCCTCATCATCCTCGTAGCCCTCTGCTGGACTCTCTCCAGCAGATCCTTGTCCTTCTCTTCTACCACTTGAAGGTGTCACCAGTTGAAACCAGTCACTCTTTACAGCAGAGGCCATCTTCTATTATGCACTGGCACATTACAGCAATCCTATTTTAACCCTACTGGGATTTCAGTTATACCAAAATTGACATTTGATATCAAGTGTAACCTATTTCCTTCTCTGAAAATTCAACCCAAAGAAGAAAATTCAACCCTCAGCACGAACCCTAAAAGGTTTTAGGCTTTTAGGTTATAGATTTTAGGGTTACAGCACAGTAATGGTAACTTGAAATATGCTAAATACCTGGTATCGAAAACAGCAGAAGAAAATCAGTTGTAATGATTCATGACACAGCTATGGAAACTGCAGTGGGCATAAAAGCAAGAGAGGGTCAAGAGATCTCAAGTCTGGTGGTGGTGGTGGGGAAATCTTCCCATTGCATATTCACTTTGGAAGTTACTGGATTTCAGGCAATGCCAATTCACTGACTGCATCACAGAATGATTTTTCCTCTATATGGTCACTCCAGTAGTGCTTTCATCTCCAAGTGCACCCCTTGTGCAGTCCAATTCCACAAGGCAAGACAGGGGATTTCCTAACATAATTGTTAACATGCCTTAGGAAGACTGAGGCACAGGAAGTTCCATGGAAACATGAGGAAGAATTGTTTTCATAGTGAGGGTGACAGAAGACTGGAACAGGCTGCTCAGGGGGGTTGTGGAGTCTCCCTCTCTGCAGATATTCAAGATTCACCTGGCTGCATTCCTGTGTGATCTGGTATAGGTGATACTGCTCTGGCAGGGGGGGTTGGACTGGATGAGCTTTCAAGGTCCCTTCCAGCCCTTAACTGTCTGTGTGTGATTCTGTGTGTGTGACTCCTCCAGTATTTTATACTTGTCTCTATCTCCCTTGTACTCCCAACTGCCACTCCTGACAAGAACTGTTTTTAACTCAAAGGCCCTTTTTGTGATGGAAAGAAAAAGAGGGAAAACAGGCAAGAGAAGTATCTTGGAACTACAAAATGCATCTAGAGGATTGACTGTTGGCCTTACCAATTCCAGCCTGTGGTTTAAAGAGCAAAGAGGCACTACTATAAAGATACTTGCAGCCATTAAGGATACAGACTGCCTTAAGGCAGCAATATTGACTTGTCAATTGAGTAAGAAGGATGCAGAAGATCTGCAACTTATGAAGAGGTGGAATTCAAATCTCCTCATTTTCTCTCATTGATCTGTTTAGGGTTTTTTTTTAAGATAGAGAAGAATACTGCAGATCTCCTGAGGAGAAGTTTGTGTCAGTTCCTTCCTGGACTGTTACTCTTCCAGTGTGACAGCAAGAACACAACCATGCTTGTGTTGTAGCATCAGCTGGGTGGAGGGATGATTCCAGCACATTTCAAAGCCAGTCATTAATTCACAATTAACCTAGGAATCGTATTGCAAAGCCTTCACTACCCAGATAGAAGAAAAGTTGAGGCTCCATGATAGTTTATTACCTATCATCATGCATAAGGTGAGAGCTCGTGAAGGAGCACTTCTTATGCTTTAAGTTGAAATGAGCCTTTTAACTCCCGCAGAAGCTGTGAAAGGCTGCTGCCAGAAATGACAACTGCTCCAAGTCACTGAAAAATAGAAAGTGTTTTACTGCAGAACAGTGTATTTTAGCAGGAAGACACAAAAAAAAACCGAGACAAAACTTGATTGCCGCCTGTCAGCAACAGGCAATCAAATTTAGTTTGAAGGAGAAGAGATGGTATGAAGATACAAGTACACAAAGCTGAGGTCAGGTGGAACCTAGAAGACCTAGAGACTGATTTGCCACATGCCACTGACTGGTGTGCTCTGACTTCAGAAGCTGTTTGAAACGTCTGCACCAACCCTCAGGGTGAACAGATGTGCAAAACTGCCTTGAAAACCGAAAGCAGCTTTTTGGTTTTAAGAACAAAGATTTTGCCTCGCTTAGAGCTACTGTACCACAACACTCCAAGAGGTAGAAGTCATCTCCAGGTTGGAGAACACAGTCACTACTTAATTATCTTGACAAAGAGCTTCACTAAGGGCCATTATGACCCGCTCCAAAGACAATCAGCTTGGATATTAGCAATAAGCTAAAGTGGAAATAGATAAAACTGTGTTAATACAGTTCCAGAAGTCAGTGTGGAGAGGAGACAGATGGGGCAGCGAGGAACAAGGAGAGGCGATCTTGTTTCAGAACAACTGGAAGATACAGAAATAGGACAGGCTGTGCTAGAGGTTTCAACCTCTCTGTCAACACTGGTTACAATTGATTCTGCCCCTTCTGAGGCATGCAAGACATTTACCACAGTAATGTAGGGACACCGAGGGATGGACGTTCTGACTGCAAAGATGAATGACACGACACTGAAGATGGCTGTGCAGCTTCACACAAACATCCAGGTTTGACTACGACACCTAGGCTTTTTTTCTACAGGAATACAGGCTCAGAACACTCTACACAGGAGTTCTTCAGCCAGCTAACACCACTGAACATCCAACTCTGAGTAGTGGCAGGAACAGCCTCGGAAATCACAGACGATGGCAGCAGCTGAGGAATGCACAACAGGAACTGTACATGCAGTAACATGCAGCAAGCATAGTTCCCACTTACCTCTGTCCGATGGATTCTCGCCCTCAGTACTGCCCACTGGCTGCAGTTTAAACTCCAGAGATCCCTCCTTTTCCTGTTAAGTATCCCCTGAGGCCTTCTCCACAGAGAAGTGCCTGCCAGATCCCATCAGAAGGCTCTCCCAGATTCTGTTTTGGAGATGGCAGATGGTGTTCTTCCGGTCTGAGGGATGGGGGCAGCGCTTACTTGGCACAGTGAAGAGGACTAGGACACTAACTGCTCATCTGGTGTATGGCCCTCCTTAATCTACCACGCTAATTGCTCAGCTCGACCTGTGAACTGACCACTTTTCCCTGAGGCGGCAGCGATTACACATTCACTAGAATTAACACTGAGGCAAGTTTTCCAGCTTGGTGAAAGCAGTCTCAGGCTGGGTGAGACTGACTTCTCCTCCAAGCAGGTCTTTGCACGGGCAATTGTAACAACTACCAACTGCACTGAAAGACCTTTGCATAGTTTACCTATCGACTTTGCAAACCTAAGCCAGTGGATTTCTCAGCTACTGTGCCTGAAGTCCAAAAGACAAACAGGATTCGTGCTTCTCTTATAGTACAAGCAGTAACAGTCTGGACTGGACTCCCAAGTCAAACCAAGTGCTGCAATAAAATCCATAGCTCATAGTCATAACAGGTGAGATTACTCTACCAATTTTCAGCAATGAACAGCTTCTGCCCCAAAACATCCTACTCTTCAGTGGTCTCCCTCCTGATGGAATGATTTCACCAATCCTAGCAAGCACTGCAGACGTCTTGAGTAAGAGTGCATCAGTCATGGAGGAACACTCACCTTCTTTGGTCTTTGTGCTAGCTGCTGCTGCATCCCTGTCCAAGCCTGGGGAAGCACCTTGTTCTTGCCCTGCTCCTTCTGTGCTCTTATCCTTTGGTTTGCTCTCTACTTCAGTTTTCTTTTTGGTAATGTTTATAACACCTGGTGTGAGAGGTGGCCGTTGGATTGGTGTTGGTTTAGAGACTGGAGCAGGAGAAGGTGGCCTTTGTTTTGACACACTAGGTGAAGGTGGGCGAGTCTTTTGCCTATTGAAATAAAGAATCATTTGTCAAGGCTAATACTGAAAGTATCAAAACATGCAACTAGGACAGCAGTCTGCTTTGGTTACTGGCATGACAGATGTTTTGGGTGACAGAGCACTGGAACAGGCTGCACAGAGGGCTTGTGGAGTCTCCTCTACAGACTTTCAAAACCCACCTGGATGTGTTCCCGTGTGACCTGCCCTAGGTGATCTTGCCTTGGCAGGGGGAGTTGCACTGGATAATCTTTTGAGGTCCCTTCCAATCCCTACCATTCTGTGACTCTTTATAAATCTCAAATACAAGGTTCCAAAATACACTAGGCATACTGCACTGGCTACTTGTTGGCTAACATCAAAACAGGTCTGCTAGCCAGACCTCCATTTACAGCACATCAAGGATGAATCCTATGATTCCAGTCCAAGAAACTTCTTGCAAACATAGAGGATGATCAACTTACTCAGAAGCTTGCATGTTCCCTCTCGGTTTTAGTGCACAGATTGCACAGAAAACCAAGGTATAAACAGCTGTTTGTTTATATAGAAATACAGAATGTTTATACAGTATAAATACCTGCACAAAAGAGACAAAGGTTCAAGGGCTGAAACCCTATTGAGAAATCAGATCAAAAGTGAAGCCCTTAGAGTATAAACACGGCACAGCACAGGCCACCCAAACGCTAAGAGCACAGCTGTCTAAGGCAGGAAGCAGCCTTCACCTCCTCCTCAGTAGAAGGTATTTAAGCACAGCTGCCTAAGGCAGGAAGCAGCCTTCACTTCCTCCTCAGCAGAAGGTATTTAAGCTGGACACATACCTAAGTGTAGACGGTGAGGGAGGACGCTTCATCACGTTAGCAGGAGAAGGGGATCTTCGATGGGCAGACACAGATGGTGAGGGAGGGCGTTTGAAACCAGAACCTGGCGATGGTTTCTCAGCTTCTGATTTCTACCAAGACATGCAAAACCAAATAATGCTCACTCTAGAATCCTTCACAGACAGGAGAGCTGTTAGCACAACAAACATGACTCCTCAACAAGATGTACTCTATGTTTCCTTTATGCTGCAAAACACAGACCCAGTCACTACCTCACCTAAACTGTGGTGACCAAGATATACCAGAGTGCACTTGCAGCTCAGTGTGGCAACCAAGATACCCAGTGTGCACTTGCAGCCCAGTGTGGCGACCAAGATACCCCAGTGTGGCAACCACAATGCATGCATCTGCATTTGCAGCCCAGCATGGCAACCAAGACACACCAGTGTGGCGACCAAGATACCCCAGTGTGCACTTGCAGCCCAGAAAGCCAAGCGCATCCTGGCCTGCATCAAGGAAAGTGTGGCCAGCAGGTCGAGGGAGGTGATTCTCTCCCTCTAATCCACTCTGGTGAGACTCCACCTGGAGCACTGTGTCCAGTTCTTGAGCCCCTGCTCAAGATCTGGAGGTACTGGAACATGTCTAGAGAAGGGCCATAAGGATAATCAAGGGGCTGGAGGTGCTCTGCTATGAAAAGAGACTGAGAAAATTTGGGCTGTTCAGTTTGGAGAAGAAAAGGCTCTGAGGAGACCTTATTGTGGCCTTTTAGTATCTGAAGAGGGCTACAGGAAAGCTGGGGTGGTACTAAGAGGAATGGAGCAAACCTGGAAGTGGGTAGATTCAGACTGGATGTTAAGAAGAAGTTCTTCAGCATGAGGGTGGTGAGACACTGGAACAGGTTGCCCAGGGAGGTGGTGGAAGCCCCATCCCTGGAGGTCATTAAGGCCAGGCTGGATGTGGCTCTGAGCAACCTGATCTAGTGTGAGGTGTCCCTGCCCATGGCAGGGAGATCTGAAGCAGATGATCCCTGAGGTCTCTTCCAGGCCTGACAATTCTATGACACCAGAGGGATATGATACCAGCGTGATTTCAGTACTGCCTTTTTGAAGCAAATGCTACTGAACATTTCAATAAGCAAGCAAACCATTAAAGGAGAATCTCATCCTGAGCTGTTCCAACCTCTGCCCCCCAACCCCATTAATACAAACCTAATTCCTGTGGCTCTTCAACAAACCTGAGTTGAATCCGGTGAGCTTGCATCAGATGAAGAGACAGAGGACTTCAACCTGTCGATGCTACGACTGCGCACAGGCACTTTAGGAGTTGGGACTGGGGAACTGATGGAACTGGCTGAAGCTGAACGAGGACAGAGGTGAGATTCTATAAAAGTTAGGAATTTGACAAGACAAAACGAGAAGCAAGTGCACAGTATAAGAACAGGAGAAGAAAAGGGAGAAAGAGAGAAAGAAAGATTGTGTGTGTTAGAAACCATACAGAGAAACACCGCAGGCAGTGCGCATCGCAATGGGTCACGGACACGAGACACCATCACCACACGATTAGTACAATGGAAGCCAACAGCACCAAGAACAAAACCATTCTGAATGCAGCAGAGGAAAATAAAATGCTTTTCCAAGCAATGTCTACAGTTGCAGTGCAATGGCATTGCATTAATTGTAAGCAAGCTGCATCTAATCACAAATAGTTCAGATTTCATAGCTTAGCATCTTTCTCTACAAGTTCTTCATGGCAGGTTCAAAATTTTAAGTTCTCCTTCATTCTCAAGGAGGAAATAATCTTTTCCAAGGAATCTGAGCATTACTTTACAAACTGCCCTTGTTAAACAATTTGTGCAACGTTATTTTATTGCACTTTTCCCTCTCTGGCCCCTTTATTACTGTCTATGTGTGCCTTTAATCCACATTAATAAACTGAAACAGGTGGTGGAAAAAGAACCAAACCTGTGAAGAGAAAAAAGATGAGGGGGAATGGATTGAAGCTTGAGAGAGGGCAGATTTAGCCTGGAGACTAGGAAGAAACTCTTTACAGTGAGGGAGGTGAGGCACTGGCAGGGAGGCTGTTGATGAACCTTCCCTAGACAGTCTTCAAGGCCAGCCTGGATGAGGCCTTGAGCAGGGGAGGCTTGGCTGAGACAGCTGAAGGCTGTGTGGCCATCCAGAGAGACCTGGACAGACTGGACAGCTGGGCACAGAGGAACAGATGAAGTTCAAAAAGGGCAAGTGCAGTCCTGCATCTGGGGAGGAATAATAAACTGCACCAGTACAGGCTGGGAGGTGATCTGCTGGAGAGCAGCCCTGTGGAGAGGGACCTGGGGGTCCTGGTGGCTAACAAGTTACCCATGGCACAGCAATGTGCCCTGGTGGCCAAGAAGGCCAATGGGATCCTGAGGTGTATTAGGAGGAGTGTGTCCAGCAGATTAAGGGAGGTTCTCCTCCCCCTCTACTCTGCCCTGGTGAGAGCTCATCTTGAATACTGTGTTCAGTTTTGGGCTCCCCAGTTGAAGAGGGACAGGGATCTGCTGGAGAGGGTCCAGCAGAGGGCTACGAGAATGATGAGGGGACTGGAGGGCATGGATGATGAGGAGAGGCTGAGGGACCTGGGGCTGCTTAGTCTGGAAAAGAGAAGACTGAGAGGGGATTTGATAAATGCTTATAAGTATCTGAGGGCTGCCAGGAGAGGGGGGACAGGCTCTGCTCACTGCTGCCTGGGATAGGACAAGGAGCAATGGGTGTAAGTTGCAGCTAAAGAGGTTCTGCCTCAACACAAGGGGGAACTTCTTTCCTGTAAGGGTCCCAGAGCACTGGCACAGGCTGCCCAGAGAGGCTGTGGAGTCTCTTTCCCTGGAGCCTTTCAAGGCCTGTCTGGATGTGTTCCTCTGTGATCTGTGTTAGATGTCCTGCTCTGGCAGGGGGGTTGGACTCAATCTCCTTGGGTCCCTTCCATTCTGTGATCCTGTGAACCTGGGCTAGTGAGGGGTGACCCTGCCCATGGCAGGGGGGTTGGAACTAAATGACCTTTAAAGGTCACTTCCAACCCAAGCCATTCTATGAATCTATGAGCTCTCAAACTAAAGTACCTTCCCTACTTGAAGTGTCAACCTCCTCACACATAAGATATGGAAAGAAACTGTTGTCTTCCAATTCCTTTTCTCACAAAGATAATCAGAGGTACATTGATGCACAGAAGCACACAGAGATGTAAGAATCTACTTCTGAAAGTAGGTAACTCGACAGAGCCCTGGGCAACCTGATCTAGTTGGACTAAATGACCTTTAGAGGTGACTTCCAACCCAAACCACTCTATGAATCTAGAGCTCTCAAACTAAAGTACCTTCCCTACTTGAAGTGTCAACCTCTTCACATAAAAGATATGGAAAGAAACTGTGTCTTCCAATTCCTTTTCTCACAGAGATAATCAGAGGCACACTGATGCACAGAAGCACACAGAGATGTAAGAATCTACTTCTGAAAGTAGGTAACTCGACAGAGCCCTGGGCAACCTGATCTAGTTGAGGATGTCCCTGCTTACTGCAGAGAGAGTTGGACTAAACGACCTTTAGAGGTGACTTCCAACCCAAACCATTCTATGGTTCTGGATTTTTCTCTAGCCTGACTAATCTGTGACAGATGCCAGCACTTACAATTTTGTAACTTTCTGGAAAAGACATTTTATTTTATAGTCACAGCATTTGTGCAAGGAGAACTGCATTTTGTTTGTGCTAAAGCACAGGTAGGCTTCTACTGAAATGCAGAAAGTACCTTGAAGGCAAACTGATAACAAAGTAGGAGTTCTCTTTACTTCAGCAGTAGTAAGTCACATGCTGTCAGTGACAGTGAAAAAGATGATATTTCCCCACATGAAATGAAGTATTCATGGTAAAATAAATGTGGCACGTAGATAGGTGTACAAAAAAATATGGCCAACAACTACAGACCCCCCCAAAAAAGCCAAAACTGAGCTTTACACAAGGGGAGCAGCATAGAAAGGTCACCATTGCCAACAAGGACCAAGGTAAGTGGCATAAGATCAAAAATTAAAATGGAGTAACACACTAAAGAGGAAACAAGGAAAACTGGGAAGGCAAGAGAAGGAAAAGGACTCCAGACTGGTTCAAGCTGTGCATTTACTGGGGCGTTCTCCTAACTAGTGACAACTATAAGGAGTGCAGGATGCAGTCAGGGTTGGCCCACGATGCAGATTCCTGCACTAGTACTAAGCTGAGCCCCACTGTGGGCTTATCAGCTCAGTCTGGACCAATATGAAACTGCTTGAGCCGGCCAGGTTTACTCTACAGCATCTTCTCCTTCTAGGATGCCTCTGTTTCTACACTCAGCCTGATTGAAGCCAGCTCAAGGCTCTCTGTGCTTAAGGTAATCTCTCTGCCATGTTCCTACAGGAGTTTCTCCTCCTAAAGAAATTTAGGCCTTGCACTTAATTCCTTTCAGCCTCCTTTGAAATTGTTTATTTGGGTTTCTACCCCTTTTGTTTTCTACCATCAATATGTCTTATTCATTTGAGGGTATTCCCAAATGCAGGTCTCTGTCAGTCCAAACAAAACCACAACTAAAACCCAAAACAAATGCCAGCATCTGGCTCTCTGCAGAGCAAGTAAACTGGCAATGGAGTTTATAAAACCAAGTAATTATTCTATGGTTTTGTAACGTAAAACATGCAACAGAGCACATGAATTGGTTACTGCTGACCAAAGAAAGGAGTGGGTAAGTTGTGTTACACAACACTGGGTGTTAACTGCCTGATTCACACTTCAGTGCAGCACAGTTAGCAATTATCATGTAAGTTCTTGCTTGAAGAGCAACTGCAGAAAACTTTCAGGCTTTGCTGCCCTCCTGTTACCTGAGGGATCTTGTCCATCAGCCGACAATGTAGCAGCACTTTTACTCCTAGCTAAAGAGGCCTGTGTGGGGGCGAGGAGGCGACTGATTACGCTACTGTCCAGAGGACTGAACTGGGAGCGACGAGCTAAATGGTGAGAACAAATCAGAAAAGGATCCGTGATGAAATCATATCATGAAAAAAAAAAAAAAAGGCAAGCAGTACAAAGCAAAAGGCAGTCTGTGAGCATTATTGCAAACTGTAACAGTTTTGGAAGGAAAATACAGAAGTCAAGGCAATGGAAATTCAAGTTAAAAGCAGAGAAGGGTTAAACACTGCAGTCTCTTATGTTGCACTTCTTGTCCTTGGCTTGCTTAATATCGATCATTTTAATGTGCAAAGACTGGCATGCATACAACAGAGATGAAAGCTGAAGCTGGTCAAAGCATGAACAATTTCTGACCCAGCTCTTCAGAGCTGCACTCTTTAGACTGCAGGTAAGGCTGTTCTGACATAGTAAACAGAAGACTTGCAAGACAAAGCCAGTGGTGAACATCAACCATCACTTGCATATATCAAATTCACAAGGACAGCACTCATCACCCTCCCATACAAAAAGAGCCTGAAGCAGAACAGCATTTCCACTGCTGGCAACAGCTGCTACAAAGGAAAGTTTGAAAACTGTTAAAGGGAAAACAACACGTTAGAAAAGTTGCTGGTCTTCGGGGTTAGGAAGAGTTCCTAGGAAAGGGGGATTTGTAACCTAGTGGGGAATGCACAGACCGAAAGAGACTAAAGTAAGAACAGGTTTCCTCCTTCATCTGCATGCACAAAGTTTAGGCCATGAGCAGGAACAGAGTAGTTGCCTTTAAACTGAGTAAAAGAGAGAGAGTTTAAAAAGCAAAGAGATTTAACTAAGAAGTGAACATACACTGACAATTTCACTCTGTCTTAAATTTAAACCTAGCAGCTTTCCAGTAAGTCTCTCTTAAGCAGAAAGACAATTTGCTATCTACTTACAAGGCCACTTAAAAGTCCTTCTTACAGGATTTCCTTTTTGTCCAAAGGGAGAAGTTTTAGCTTTAGCACTGGATGCCTAGAAGGCCATTAAAAAGGCCTAAAAATTTAAGAACCAAGGAAAGCAGTGAAAGTAATCCTATCCAAACTTGACTGTGAACAGCTTTACAAAGAAATACTCAGCTTTATGAAACAACCACCTGTTTTTTCTTCCTTTTTCACTTTTTCTAGGTCTGGAGAGGACTGGGGTTTACTACTCATTCTACTCAAAGATGTGCTCCTCTTCTTTTCTGTTCCTCCTAGAGACCAAGTGTAAGGAAGATTAATTTTAACAAGATATTTATATATATTATATCATATCACATCTTCTGAACTGCCCTTCCCATGCTTTGCTTTTGCTAAACCCACCAATCTATCATCACAAAACACTATTTCCTCACGAGCTAAAGGTTTGCCTAGTCTTCTCCCCACCCTCCCACTTTCCAGAGGCTGGTTTACAGCCCATTACCCACCAGCTAATGTCCATAATATTTATGCCACAGCGCACTCAATGAAAGCATGAGTGAAAATATCTCATAGTGAAACTGGGATACAGTTTAAACTCAAGGTGAAACCTCCCATTTTCTGCCTCCCAAGTCTCAAACCCAAACTGGCTTCTAGCACCTTTCTGTTCCACCTGTGAACCTTTGAGTGCTGACTGCTGAGAATGCAGAGGAACTTTGTTATTCAGCCTGTTTAATGAGGCACTTCTCTTTGCGGTACCTAGAAGTGAAAGGGCATGGGTTAATTACACTGAAAAAAGCCTGCAAGTCTCCTCCAACATCTGCTCCACTTCCCTGAGATACAGGAGAGGAATTAACTCACTGTATAGCATCAATCCTTCAGAAGCAGGCAAGTTGGATCAGGGAAGAACTACTCTACAGAAAGCATTATTTCTTATACTGCTGCAAGCTACTGATCAGAGCAGCAGGGTGTCAGTGGATTTCTTGTCTGACCTACTGAGGCTATCCTTGCACTCTTTTTAGGTAAGTAAAATATCCTTTTAGGAAAGATAATTCATTTTAAAGCCACTGCTCACCATCTGAGCAACTGATTAGGTAAGTAAGAGTGTGCTCAGAGCTCACACTGAACATAGCTGACAAAATACTCCACTGATCCAAGGACAAGCATCTCCCTCTCATTTACTGATCCAAGGACAAGCATTTCCCTCTCATTTATGCATTCTGCTCCTCCACCCTCCCAATCACATGAGCATGGCAGAAGCAATCTGGTGAATTCTGTGACTGTATTGTGTGTTGTGTCAATTTAGCCACATTTTACCAAGCAGCAAGTTCTTCTTGAGTGCCAAATAAAGAGCAAAGAATTACTTCAATCTGCTGTGGTGACCTAAACCACTTAGTCGACCTCTACATCCTGACCACATGGATCAGTTATGTGAACATTTATTGCAGTTTAGGCCACTCCAGATTTTTTTCCTCCAAAGTGAACAAGGACTCATAAAATATTTCAAGGGATGAGAGCAAGTTTGAGAGCAATCCCAATTAGTTGATAATTAGTGACTTCCTGCATAGTTAATTTGTACTTTACAACCCTGTACCTGACTCACAGTCAAAGCTGAACCCTGCAGCCACATTACATATGAATATCATTTAAAATCACAAGCAGTCTCCAGTGACTCAAAGCCCCTGCAGCTATGCCAGTGTAGATAGCTTCACTGCTAGGCATGCAGTGTATGAGTACAACTTTTTCTGCTGCATCATCTTCCAACAGGAACCCACAAAATCCCCGTTAGTTGTGATCACGTCAGGGAATCTTCTAGCATGGTTCATTTGACTGAAGGCCAAAACATTGCAGCACAGGCATAGTTGAAATTGTTTTCCTATTAAACAGCTCTTAGCTTAATGCTTTTATCATTAGGAAGAGTGCATCCAGCAGATCAAGGGAGGTTCTCCTCCCCCTCTACTCTGCCCTGCTGAGACCGCATCTTGAGTACTGCCTTCAGTTTTGGGCTCCCCAGTTGAAGAGGAACAGGGATTTGCTGGAAAGAGTCCAGCAGAGGGCTACGAGAATGATGAGGGGACTGGAGGGCATGGCTGATGAGACTTAGAGGGGATTTGATAAATGTTTATAAGTACTTGAGGGCTGCCAGGAGTGGGGGGACAGGCTCTGCTCACTGCTCCCTGGGATAGGACAAGGAGCAATGGGTGTAAGTTGCAGCAAAAGAGGTTCCAGCTTAACACAAGGGAGAACTTCTTTACTGTAATGCTCCCAGAGCACTGGCACAGGCTGCCCAGAGAGGTTGTGGAGTCTCCTTCTCTGGAGCCTTTCAAGGCCTGTCTGGATGTGTTCCTGTGTGATCTCTGTTGGATACTATTGTCCTGCTCTGTCAGGGGGGTTGGACTCAATCTCCCCTAACATCCTGTGATCCTGTGTTGTGGGGGAAAAAGAAACCCAAACCAACACACTTGGGATACAGGCAGGCTGCCATGAAAGACTGGGAAAATCTCAGGTTAAAACAAGCTCATGCAAATAATTTTCAGTTTTCTGAACAAGTAGATTAAGACAATTCCTTGTTTATTAATTTGGAGAAGGCAGATAACCATCATTTAGAGAATTAATTGGATGGGGCAGACTCACATGAGCAGATTAACCAGAGAGTGGAAAACAGAGATGTGTGTCCCTCTCTATATGCTTGTTAAAATTAGCTGTGTGGTGCACATTTTAAATGGGACACACTGCAGACTGGAGCTTCACCTGCCTCGAAGTTGCAGTTTAAAATGAGACTTGAAGACAGAGAAACTGACAAAATTAAAAGAAATCTTTGCTTTCCAGGCCATTTTCATTCCTTAGTAGTCAATGGCATAGTAAGCAACTCAGAATGCTTGCAAGCAGAACTGTGGACTTAGAGGTTAACCCTGAGTGTCAGTATCAAGATGACATGAATTTGTTGGGCTAGGAAATGGTGTCTGAGCTGCAGGTTATGGCTACAACCATGCTAGAACTCCAAATCAAAACCACACAATCTCCTCCCACGTGTCAGGATTTTTAAGGCATCCTTCTCTAAATTAGTTAAAGCATAATTCTAATATTCAAATGTGTGTCTATAGAGCACAGGACTGATGCAACAGAAAGATGTTACAATTAAGCTGATTTTTTCCTTCCCAAAGGCAATCAAATGACTGTAGCTATCCCCAACAAGGCAAACTATTTTTTAGGTACCAATTCTATTTTGCTGAATTTTTAGAGTGATTTAAGGCATGCAAACCCCATAAAGATGATGGGAAATGATTTGTGAATTGATCATCCACCAGGATTTGACTTTAGTAAACCAACTGCAGGAACCAGAAGTAAAAAACCAGCCACATTTACCGTTGCTCTTCTCCTCTAACAGATCACAGCCACTGGGTCAAAGCCCTGAACAGTCAAGCTGGGCCAACAAATTGCACAAAAGGTATTTGAGATCAAAACATGAAGAGTCACACAACAAGGGAGGAAGAGGAGTATCATTGCCCCTCTTGTCTCCCCCCTCCCAGCTAACAGGGAAGCAGTAAGCTGCTATCAGCACGAGGCACAAAGACTCACCTCGATCGGAAGCGTTGAGGAGCGCTGCAGACGATGACAACCGTTTGGTCATGACAGCTTCTGCCTGCTTGAGGTTTGCTGTGGAGGTGGACCTTTTGCTGCCTGGGGAAAGAAGTGCTTACTTTAGAATCCATCTTCACACTTGAGCAAGCACCTTTCACACACTGCTGCGAGCTGACTTTTGGAAGCATTGCATCCTGAAAGCTATTTCCAGTTTTGCTTCATGAGAATGAGACCTAGAAATGGTTTGGTTTGGCTTGGTTTGGTTTGTAACCTAACAAGACCTAGAAATGGTTTGATTTGGCTTGGTTTGTAACCTAATGAGACCTAGAAATGGTTTGGTTTGGCTTGGTTTGTAACCTAGTGAGACCTAGAAATGGTTTGGTTTGGCTTGGTTTGTAACCTAACGAGACCTAGAAATGGTTTGGTTTGGCTTGGTTTGGTTTTTAACCTAACAAGACCTAGAAATGGTTTGGTTTGGCTTGGTTTTTAACCTAACAAGACCTAGAAATGGTTTGGTTTGGCTTGTTTTGGCTTTTAACCTAACAAGACCTAGAAATGGTTTGGTTTTTAACCTAACAAGGTCTAGAAATGGTTTTGTTTGGTTTTTAATCTTTGAACAGACTTGGAACTATTAACACCAGCTGGAAGGTGCACAGAAAAGGCACTGAGTTTAGTGCAGTAATGCCAAGGTCTGCACGTGTCTAAGTGATTTAAGTAACTAAGTGGACGTGCTGGAGCGTGCCCAGAGAAGGGCCATGAAGATGCTCAGAGGGTTTGAGCACCTCTTCTATGAGGACAGACTGAAAGAGTTGGGGCTGTTCAGTCTGGAGAACAGGAGGCTCCCAGGTGACCTTCTGGTGGCCTTCCAGGATCTGAAGGAGACCTCCAAAAAAGCTGGGGAGGGACTTTTTAGGATATCAGGGAGTGCCAGGACTGGGGGAAATGGAGCAAAGCTGGAGATAGGTAGGTTCAGGCTGGCCATGAGGAGGAGCTGTTCAGAATGAGAGTGGTGAGAGCCTGGAATGGGTTGCCCAGGGAGGTGGTTGAGGCTTCATCCCTGGAGGTGTTTAAGGCCAGGCTGGATGAGGCTGTGTGCAGCCTGCTCTAGGGTAGGGTGTCCCTGAGCATGGCAGGAGGGTTGGAACTGCCTGATCCTTGTGGTCCCTTCCAACCCCGACTGATTCTATGACTTTTCCATGCTAGGAGCACATTGCTTAAAGACAAAATCTACTGAAGGTGTGTGTTGTGACCAGACTGGTAACGTAGAGAAAGCAACACTAAAACTTGAAAAGCAATCATTTCTTCCTTCATTATTTCCACATAGTTTGTCCAAACAGCTTTTCAATCAGTGATTAATAAAAAAACAAGAACCCAAACATGCTTTTGGAGGAAAAGGAAGAAAGAATTCCCATTTCTGATGATTTCCCAAATGTTGCTTGTAACCATTTGAGAAAATCCCATTTTTTCTCTAGAAATTGCTCTAGAAATGTCTTTTTTTTTTTCCCTTTCAAGCCAGTCCTTCACTTTGTGCTTCCTATAAATTTTATGACTCTTCTGAAACAGAACTGCCACAAGAGGCATGAATCTTTTCTTTTGCTATGTGTATACACACAGACATTCATATACACATGAAAAAAACCTCAATCAGTAACATATCACAAAAGTTGGTTCCTACAAGCCAGATAAATACCTGCTTTTTCATTTCAAATAATGAACTTTCAGGATGAACACTGCTTCAGAGTGTGAAAGCTTTGTGAAGAAAACATCTACTTGTTTCTAGGGAAACTCGAATCAGTAGAAATCAGTAACGAACACAAAGTAGTGCAGAGCAGAAAGCTAAACACCATTCTACACATTGAACAGAAGTTATCCCTTTTGCTGGCATGTTGGACAGCAAAGGTGATTAACATGAACTCATTAGTGCATAAGTACCAAAGGAAAAAGCAGCACTACTCAGCACACAGGCAGCATCTTTTCCCTTTAGCCAGCATGTCATAGCAAGAGCCAGGACAAAAAGATCTCTACAGACAGCCCTTCCTCTGCATCATACTTTGACCTATGCACTCAACCCAGGCTTCCTGAGCTAGAGGCATCCTGCAAAAGCATGTCAAGCTGAAAAGCAGATTTTGGAGCTGAAGCTCCAAAGTCATAGAAGAATTTTGGTAAGAAAAGACCTCCAAGATCACTAAGCCCAACTGTGGACCTAACACTACCATGGTCATTAAACCATGTTCCCAAGTGCCAGGTCCACATGTTTCTTGAACGCCTCTAGGGATGGAGACTCCATCACCTCTCTGTGCAGCTTGTTCCAGTGCCTGACCACCATTTCAGGAAAGAAATTGTTCCTAATATCACACCTAAAGCTCCCCTGGTGCAACTTGTGGCTATTTCCATTTCTCTTGTTTCTAATTACTTAGGAGAAGCAGCCAACACCAGCCTCACTCCAACCTCCTTCCAGGTAGCTGTAAGGGGCAATGAGGTCTCCTCTCAGCCTCCTCTTTTTCAGGCTAAACAATCCCAGCTCTCTCAGCCCTTCCTCCTACGACCTTCTCTCAAAAGCCCTCACCATTTCCTTGACCTGCTCCAGCACATCCCACAGGGCAAGAGTGAGACAGGGGAATCTACAGTTAATAAACTAAAATCTGAGCTTAGCAGATACCTTCCCAACATCATAATAAGAGAGAAGCATTTTATGAATGAAGCCTCTGTACTGGGCTAACTGAAACAGCTTTGAGAGGTTTCATACACCAACATCAAGAAGCTAAGAAGTCATCTAGTTGGGCTTGTTGGAAGGTGAAGACTACCCTCTAGTGTCTGCTCTTCAAAAGCTCCTGCCTGTCCTCAACTATGCAAGTCTAAGACCTCCAAACATCACGGAGGTGCTTCACACAAATTTCTTTTGGTTCAAACTAGGACTTCAGCACTCTATGATTGAGTCTGTCACTTACTGAGGCACAGAGGACAAAAAAATCTGGCCTTGAGAAAAACTGCACTGAGCAAAGTAATTCTTTCCCAGCAAACATGCAAGTTCTGGAGGGATTTGGTAAAGAGACATGGGATGAAATTTGCACAAGACTCCAAAAAGTACAGGGCTCAGGAACCAACCAAACAACAGAACAGCAAAAAACAACCCTCCCAAAAAAATCACAGAATCATCCAATAGTTTGGGTTGGAAAGATCATTCAATTCCAACTCTCTACTATGAGCAGGGACACATCCACTACACCAAGCTGCTCAATGCCCACTCTTGTCCAACCTGGTGTTGAACACCTCCAGAGAAGTAACATCCAAAACCTCCCTGGGCAACCTGTTCCAGTGCCTCACCAGCCTCACTCTAAAGAATTTCTTCCTGTCTCCAATCTAAATCTCCTCTCTTCCAGTTTCAAACCATTGCCTCTTGTCCTAGCACTACAAGTCCTTGTAAAAAGTTCCTCCTCAGCTTTCTTGTAGTCCCTTATAGAATCACAGAATGGTTTAGGTTGGAAGGGACCTCAAGGGTCATACAGTTCCAACCCCCTGCCATAGGCAGGGACACCTCCCACTAGAACAAATCGCTCAAGGATTCATCCAACCTGGCCTTGAACACCTCCCTGGGCAACCTGTGCCAGTGTCTCACCACCCTCACTGTAAAGAACCCTTTCCTAACATCTAGTCTAAATCTCCCCTCTGCCAGTTCAAATCCATTCCTCCTCACACTGTCATTACAAGACCTTGTCAATAGTCCCTCCCCAGCCTTCCTGTATTCCCCTTCAGATACTGGAAGGCCACTACAAGGTCTCCTTGAAGCCTTCTCTTCTCCATGCTGCACAGCCCCAACTTTCACAGCCTATCCTCATAGCAGAGCTGCTGCAACCCTCTGAGCATCTTCATGGCCCTCCTTTGGACTCACTCTAACAGTTCCATGTCCTTCTTGTGTTGGGGGCTCCAGAAATGTACACACATTGAAGTACAGAAAGTCTCTAGATCTCTGAGAGCAGCAGTGAGGGCATGAGCTAATATCTCAAGTGATGGCTCAACAGAGCAGCTGTAACTGGTGAAAGGTATTCACACAGATACTTCAGGATAGTTTGCACTATTTGGCCAAAATCTTAAGACCTTAATGTTTTGTTTTTTTAGTAATAAATTTGTACATAAATGCTCAAATGACCTCAGCTTTTCTTCTACCTTACCTACAGGACAGCTACTGCAAACTTTAAAGCTTTGGACAATTGACTAGGATAAGAAAAACAGCTTTAAGAGACAGACAGGATATTCTTAAGTGAGTTCATCTGGTCATGGGGGTACTTACAAAGTATCTTTTGAAGAAAGAACTCCTTTTTTTATTATTTTGGAAGGGTAATTAGAATCCTTGCATCAAGGGATTTGAAATACAAGAAGCATACAGCAAAAGTCTTAGAACTCTACAATGGTTTGGGTTGGAAGAGACTTTAAAGATCATCTGCTGATACCAAGCATCTATTTTTTAATGGAAGAGGGAAAGCAAACTGCAGCAGCAAAGCCAAAGAAAGCACACAACTGCCATGAAGCAAGAGCTGGAAGTGGGAAAGGAGCTGGGAAACACAGGATCTTAAGAAAATCATTGTTGAGAGAGCAGATCTCAGTCAGAGCCTCTCAGAGTTTCACTGAGAGAGGGTGCTGCAGCACTGTCTGGCTGAGGCTGGATAAAATTAGACTATGTAAAATAAGATTCTCTGTCTCTCACTTCTTTCCAAACTTTTACTAGGACAAGGAAGTTCTTTATTTAGAAAGGAGAAACTCTGGCAGCCCAATTTCTATTCTAATAGTACATCTTCACCACACAGATCATAGAATCATAGAATTAACCAAGCTGGAAGAGGCCTCCAAGCTCATCCAGTCCAACCTAGCACCCAGCCCTGGCCAATCAACCAGACCATGGCACTAAGTGCCCCAGCCAGGCTTGGCTTCAACACCTCCAGGCACGGCAACTCCACCACCTCCCTGGGCAGCCCATTCCAATGCCAATCACTCTCTCTGCCAACAACTTCCTCCTAACATCCAGCCTAGACCTCCCCTGGCACAACCTAAGACTGTGTCCCCTGGTTCTGTTGCTGCTTGCCTGGCAGAAGAGCCCAACCCCACCTGGCTACAGCCTCCCTTCAGGGAGTAGTAGACAGCAATGAGGTCTGCCCTGAGCTGCCTCTTCTCCAGGCTAAGATGCACCTGAACATTGAGTTTTGCTTAGCAGTCATCCCAAAACCTCCCTCATCTACAAGGACTCTGCCATCGAGGATCTTAATGACACAGCCTTGCCACTTCTCCTTGAAAGCTCACATCCTGGCACGTTTAATCACAGCACTGACAGCAATGCCATGAGTGGAATATCTGACTCTAAATAATTTGCTGAGAGCCTCAATTTCAGGCCATCCATCAATAGGCTAACTTGGTGCAGTCTTAGTGAATGACACTTGTAGTCATAGGAGGGGCAAGAGTTTGAAATTAGAGGGGAGGAGATGTAGATTGGGTGTTAGGAACAAGTTCTGCACCATGAGGGTGGTGGAACACTGAAGCAGGTTGTCCAGGGAGATAGTTGAGGCCCCATACCTGGAGATACTCAAGGCTTTGAGCAACCTAATCTAGTGGAGGATGTCCATGCTCACTGCAAGGGGGATAGACTAGATGACCTTTGGTGGTCCCTTCCAACCCAAACCATTCTAGGATTTTATATACCATTCAGAAGTGCCCAGCTGGATTGGGTTCACTTTTTAGGGCACACCACCTCTGTCACCCCACAAATGATGTTTTACCAACGTTCTTAAGTGTTGACACAGCCAGTTGATGGAAAAACACATCTGATTCTCTATTTTGTGGCACAGGGAAATAGACAAGAAAACCCTAACATAATGCAAATAGTATTTGAAATCTCTTCCATTACGTTCCCATGGAACCTCCTCTGCTCCAGCTTGCACTCACTGCCCCTTGTCCTGTCAATGGACATCACTGAGCAGAGCCTGACTCCATCCTCCTGGCACTCACCCTTTACATATTTATTAACATTAATGAGGTCACCCCTCAGGCTCCTCTTCTCCAAGAGTCCCAGTTTCCTCAGCCTTTGCTTAGAAGGAAGGTGTTCCACTCCCTTCAGCATCTTTGCAGCTCTGCACCGGACTTCTCAAAGCAGTTCTGAGATCCTTCTTGAACTAAGTGGCCCAGAACAGGACACAATATTCCAGATGTGGCCTCAGCAGGGCAGAGTAGAGGGGGAGGAGAACCTCTCTCCACCTACTAACCACAGCCCTTCTAATACATTCCAGGATACCATTTGCCCTCTTGGCCACAAGGGCATATTGCTGACTTGTGGACATCCTATCCACTAGGACCCCCAGAGTCTCCTCTCCTCTGTGCTGCTCTCCAACAGGTCAGTTATCAAAAATTGATCTACTCTGGCTGAATTTAGCCACTTCTTCCTCTTGTTAATTTATAATGCTTAAGCACCTATTATTGTATGGTCTGGTTGATTGGCTAGGGCTGGGTGCTAGGTTGGACTGGATGATCTTGGTGGTCTCGTCCAACCTGATTGATTCTATTCTATATTTCATAAGGGTGGCCAGCAACACGACTAAGGGGAATGGTTTTAAGTTGAGGGAGAGGAGAGTTGGACTGGATCTTAGGAAGAAGTTCTTCAGTGTGAAGGTGGTAAGACTCTGGAATAAGTTGCCCAGGGAGGTTGTGGATGCCTCCTCTCTGAGGATGATCAAGGCCAGGCTGGATGAGACCTTGGGCAACTTAGTCTAGTTGAAAGCTGTCTCTGCCCATGACAGGAGGGTTTGGAGAAAATGATATCTGAAGTCCTTTCCAACCTAAGCCATTCTATGATTATTACAGCAGGAGCATGTTTATTGGAAGACACTTTATTTTTCATGTGCTTCAGCAGCACTGAAATCATCCTCCACAATCAAAAGGACAGCCCTGACTCATTTCCTCCCATAAATTAGGAGAGAGTAAAGAAAAGTATTTTTTGTTTGTTGTAAAGTTGAGCTTTAAAATTTGCTAAGGGAGGAAAGGAAGGAAAAAAACAACAACCCAAACCCATCTTCTGCCAGGCAAGCAGCAATAGAACAAGGAGATACAGACTCAAGTTGTGCCAGGGGAAGAATAGGCTGGATGTTAGGAGGAAGTTGTTGACAGAGAGAGTGATTGGCATTGGAATGGGCTGCCCAGGGAGGTGGTGGAGTCACCATGCCTGGAGGTGTTGAAGCAAAGCCTGGATGAGGCACTTATGTCATGGTCTAGTTGACTGACTAGGGCTAGGTGCTAGGTTGTACTGGATGAGCTTGGAGGTCTCTTCCAACCTGGTTGATTCTATGATTCAAACCAGTGCTCTCTGAAACAAGTAAGGCAAATGTGATTTCCGAGTTTCAAGATTAAATGGCATTTATGAATGTGGAACACAGTAATAGGATTTATACAGTTATCCAAGGAACACACTTTGAACAGGGAAACCAATCCAAACTGTGTGTTGAACAGGTAAACCAATCCAAACTGGCTAATTTTGGACAAAATTAGGTATTTGAGATCCTGGAATGGGTTGCCCATGGAAGCGACTGAGACCCCATACCTGGTGGTGTTTAAGGCCAGGCTGGATGAGGCTGTGGGCAGCCTAATTTGGGTAGGGTGGTCCCTGCCCATGGCAGGAGGGTTGGAACTAGATGATCCTTGTGGTCCCTTCCAACCCTGACTGATTCTATGATTTGTGCTGTGCAGAAAAAGAGAGGAGAGAGGTTAAATGCAACACACATGCTTCTAGTGTTGGCAGAATCAGTCACAGTAGTTAAATCGTCCTCAGCCAGAATTTGATTGCATTTTCAAGTCTCCTGCTGTCAGCATTTGGAGACAGCTGCACTGAATTAGTAATGCTGGGAGCATGCACTGCTTTTCAGAACTCAGACTGAGCTGAGTCTCAGCTGAGAGCTGTCATCTTCAAGACAGTTTTGCTTATTAAGCTTATATATCAGTGAACCAAACTATTTCTATGAATGGCTTGGTCTATGCACTGGAAAGTGCTAGAAATCTAATTAAAAAATATTCCATGAGCCAGCAGTGTGCACTTGCAGCCCAGAAAGCCAAGCAGAGCCTGGGCTGCAGCAGGAGAAGTGTGGCCAGCAGGGCCAGGGAGGTGATTCTCCCTCTCCCCCTCTACTCTGCTCTGCTGAGACCCCATCTGGAGTACTGCAGCCAGTTCTGGAGCCTCTATTACAAGAGGGATGTGGAGATGCTGGAGAGTGTCCAGAGCAGGACCAGGAGGATGCTCAGAGGGCTGCAGCAGCTCTGCTATGAGCACAGACTGAAAGAGTTGGGGCTGTACAGGATGGAGGAGATGAGGCTCCCAGGGGACCTTCTTGTGGCCTTTCACATCTGAAGGGGGTCTACAAAAAAGCTGGGGAGGGACTTTTTAGGCTATCAGGGAGTGCCAGGACTGGGGGAAATGGAGCAACGCTGGAGGTGGGAAGAGTCAGACTGGCCATGAGGAGGAAGCTGTTGAGCATGAGAATAGTGAGAGCCTGGAATGGGTTGCCCAGGGAGGTGGTTGAGGCCCCATGGCTGGAGGTGTTTAAGGCCAGGCTGCATGAGGCTGTGGGCAGCCTGCTCTAGGGTAGGGTGTCTGGGGGCATGGCAGGGGAGTTGAAACTGGCTGATCCTTGTGGTCCCTTCCAACTCTGACTGATTCTATGATTCAATATATAAAATTAGGGTTAAATGATTTGGACAGATCTGATTTTTCAAAAATCCTTTGTGGAAAAAGTATCAAAGTGCACATAGAAGCCATTCCCTTTTCAAAGCCTCAACACAATATTACTTAATTTTGCAAATGTTACCTCAATTACTGGTAAACCAAAGCAAAAACAGAGGAAGCTCTACCATGTATTTTCTGCAAGTTGGGGAACAATGGAAGGATTCAAAATTGCCCTTTAAAACAAAACCCAAAGCTTTGAATACTGAACTAATTTCTATTCAAATACATGCCACTGAGAATTTATCTTCTGCTCTCCCCACTCTGTATCTTTAAAAACTCAAGTGTACATATCCTTGCCCTGAAAAGTCCCTCAGGGTACCATGATTTAAGCTGTGGTTTAATTAGCTGGGAGGGATAGTTAAAAAGAGCGGAGACAGAGTGGCTGAGAGCAGCCAGGCAGAGAGAGACCTGAAGGTGCTGGTAGATAGTAGCTGAAAATGAGGCAACAGTGTGCCCAGGTGGACAGCAGAGCCAATGGCATCCTGGGCTGGATCAGGAACAGTAGGACATGGGGGGTTATTCTGCCTCTGTGCTCAGCACTGTTCAGGCCACAGCTTGAGTGCTGTGTCCAGTTCTGGGCACCTCAATTCAAGAGAGATGTTGAGGTGCTGGAAGGTGTCCAGAGAAGGGCAGCAAGGCTGGTGAGGGGCCTGGAACACAAACCCTGTGAGGAGAGGCTGAGGGAGCTGGGGGTGTGCAGCCTGCNTTCCAACCTGGTTGATTCTATGATAGTGGGGCTGCTTTCTACTTAGAGATCATATATTTGGACAGCTGGCCAGAATCCAGGAAAAGATCTTTAAGAAGATAGTTTTCCTTAGTTTCAGAGAAAGAAGAACTCGAGTTTAAAATGTTAGTAGTGAGTGTAAAACAACAGTGAAAGGACATTTGAGAAATCAATACCATCAGTTCCACCTTCATCAGCAGTCTGTTGTTCTGTAGAAGAAGAAGGTTTGTAAGCTAAGTCACAAGGTCAAAAAAGTTCAAGTTAAATAAAATTAATAATATTTAATGCAAGTTAAATAAAAACAAATGGGGCAGCAGGATATCATCATGATCATTACTATCAAAGCACTGTGTACATGTTAGAAATAAACACATGTCAACATGAGCTGACAATGTGCCAGTTTGAAACTAGCTGGAATATTTTGGTGAGAAGAATTAGATGCCAGGCTGTGAAAAGGAAACAATGGTGATGGCTGCTGCCCTTACAGGCTTGCTGAGATGGATAAGAACAAGAACATAAATATAGATAAGGGAGTCGCTCTCTGTCTCTTGGGGCTGCATGAACTTCTCTCCCCCTAACTTGCTGTCTGACTTATCCTTCTGCTTCCTACCCTCCCTGGCTGACCCTCCAAACTCTACCTTGAGCATAAGGCAAAGTCTGGGGTAAGGTAGAGGGGTGGGGAGAAGGTGGAAGGGTGGCTGGGAGCCCCTCCTGGGGACTCTGGTTTCTGGGAGGGCTGCTGTGTTTCTGCATTACTTTTAACTTGTCTATTTCTGTCTATAGCTGTAAATATTGTCAATACCTGCTTGTATCTTGTGCTAAGCTGTCAATATAAAGCTTCATTCTACAAATTCCCAGCAGCTGAGTCTAGTTTAGGTGATTTTCTTAAGTGCTGGGGGATGGGGGCAGGTAACACCCAAACCATCACACAGAAGACAACACTACTCAAATACACACAATACAATTCCAGCAATCCAGAAAAATGACTGAAATGAAGCTTTTTTTCTTTATTATTTCTGGGCAGTAACTTCTGTTATTTATTGGTTGGGTCTTTCAGTTAGGCAGTGCAGGAAAAGAGTCTTTCCACTGCCAATCCTGATTTGCTGGTCTGATCTCGATGCTTACAAGCAGAAACAGGAAACAGTCTGAGCTCAAAGTAAAAGGTGTTAAAATCTAATCTGGAACACAACCTATTCCATGAGAGGCTCAGAGACTGCCCACTGCAGCTCCTTATCCATTAGTGGTTGGTCAAATATTAGTTAGCACTCTGCAGGTCTAAGGGTGTGTTGTAAAGATTTTAGATGCAATACAGTAACAGACTACAGCTGAGGGGGTTTTGTTTTGTCTATCGTCAGCCTTAGCACACCATTACATGTACTTTGTTTAAAGGACTTGGAATTAGTTCATCATTATATGTTGCAATTTCCCTTCTCTGATGGTTTGTGACTGGCAATGCAATACTGCCAGGTTGCATTGCCCATGTGGCTTCTTTTTTAGCTCCTACCAAAGTTAAAAACAGCTCTGAGTCTGAGCAGCATTTCACAGCAAGCAGAGATGTGGTTCTTACCCCAGGAGGTAACCCACAGATTTGGTTGGAGGATCCAAGATAGGAAAGGGTACCCAGGTCCCTGTGGACAGCAATGCAGCTGCCAGTGTTCACACCCAATATTCTGTGATTTTAGCTGTGCTACTCACCAGGTTTGCTCTCTGAATCTGGAGTTACAGAGCCTCCCCATGACCATCTCTTCTGTCGTGTCTCCAGTCGCTGGTTCCGTTCCAAGGTGCGATGCAGAACGGCTTCGTATCGCTCCTATCAAACAACATCTTTATGAAGCTTGCAACTATAAAGCACAGTTGTGCCAGAGGATAAAATAGATATTTTTATTCTCCCCACCTCTCCCCCTCGATCTGCTTTACTTGCCCTGTCTGATCATAGAATCAATCAGGGTGGAAGAGACCTCCAAGATCATCCAGTCCAATTAACCAGACCATGGCACTAAGTGCCTCATTCAGGCTTTTTTTGAACGACTGCAGGGATGGTGACTCCACCACCTCCCTGGGCAGCCCATTCCAATGCCAATCACTCTCTCTGCCAACAACTTCCTCCTAACATCCAGCCTAGACCTCCCCTGGCACAACCTGAGACTGTGTCCCCTTGTTCTGTTGCTGCTTGCCTGGCAGAAGAGCCCAACGCCACCTGGCTACAGCCTCCCTTCAGGGAGCTGCAGACAGCAATGAGCTCTGCCCTGAGCCTCCTCTTCTGCAGGCTGCACACCCCCAGCTCCCTCAGCCTCTCCTCACAGGGCTGTGCTCCAGGCCTCTCAACAGCTTTGTTGCCCTTCTCTGGATATGTTCCAGTACCTCAACATCTCTCCTGAATTGAGGAGCCCAGAACTGGACACAGCACTCAAGGTGTGGCCTAACCAGTGCTGAGTACAGGAGCAGAATAACTTCTCTTGTCCTACTGGCCACACTGTTCCTGATCCAGGCCAGGATGCTTTCATTGCAAAAGCTATCACACAAAGAATGTTATGGGCAATTAATGGTTTCCAACACTGCCAACATTCTCAGGATGAGCTAAAGGCACAGATAACCTATTCTACCCTTTACTCAAAATAGTCACCAGATTTCCTATTGAGGAAACAACACTACTTACTTTCTAAAGAGGGATGAACCCCAAACTGAGCAAAAAGAATTGCTTAACCTCTAAATGGTTGATATTCTGAAGCCCTTTCAAAAAGGTGATAACAACTCTCCATTATGCAACATGACCTCTGAGGTTATTTGCATTTTCAGAGAACTATACAAGCACTGAGCCAAGCCTTAGCAGATATTGGTATTAACAGAGATGTGATCACAGGATGTTAGGGGTTGGAAGAGATCTCTGGAGATCTTTGAGCCCAGCCCCCTTGCCAGAGCAGGACCACAGAATCTTATTTGGGTCACTCAGGAACACATCCAGATGAGTCTTGAAAGTCTCCACAACCTCTCTAGGGAGCCTGTTCCAGGGGTCTATGACCCTTACAATAAGAAAATCCTTCCTCATGTTGAAGTGGAACTTCCTATGCTGTAGATGACATCCATTGCCCCTTGTGCTATGCCAGAGCACGAGTGAGCAGAGGCTGACCCTGTCCCTTCCTTCCTGACCTCCAGTCCTCAGATATTTACAGACATTGATCAGATCCCCTCTTAGTTTTCTCCTCTTGAGGATAACCAGCCCCAGAGCTCTCAGCCTTTCCTCATCAGGCAGTGCTCCAGTCCATTCTTCATTCTTGTAGTTCTCCCTTGCACTCCCAAGTAAGATCCCCATCCCTCTTCAACTGGGAAGCCCAGAACTGGATGCAATATCCTAGGTGGGTCCTCACTAGATCAGAGTAGAGGAGAAGGACAACCTCCCTTGATCAGCTGGACAGAAAGCAGAAATAGCAAGACATGAATGCAACTGCAAAAAAGACCAACTCCAGATCTCAGCAACCACTGCTGGCAGGACAAAGACGACCGAAAGACACTGTCTCTAGGATGAGTAGCTGCTAATGGCAGGGGCAACTTTAGCTCTTGTGCATAAAGATGAACTGCAACCAGGTTAGACTGCTTCTTCTCAGCCAGGTCATCTGTCAACAACAGATTTCTCTTCTGGAACAGTCAAATCCTAAATGATCTTTTGAAGCAGTGTTTACTGCTGATACACTCCATAAAGATGCCAAGGGGACTCATTATCCCAACATTTCTCTCCCTTGAGGACACAAGACTTTCACCTTCTTTCAACACTACTTCACAACACAAACTAAGAAAGTCACAATACATAACAGACAAAGTAAACTTGGAAGGAAGGGAGGAAATATTCTATTCAGTGACAAAAGACAAAATTAGAAGTTTGTGTTTGAAATATAAGGCTTAGCTTCCCCTCTGTTAAAGAAACATGAACTAGAGTTTACCTAAGGTGCCAGAGCACCCAGACATTATGTAATCTGTAGATGATATTTCAGGAGGATCACAGGATGTTAGGGGTTGGAAGGGACCCAAGGAGATCATCCAGACCAACTCCCCTGCCACAGCAGAACAATACTATAACACAGATCACAGAGGAACACATCCAGACAGGCCTTGAAAGGCTTCAGAGAAGGAGACTCCACAGCCTCTCTGGGCAGCCTGTGCCAGTGCTCTGGGACCCTTACAGGAAAGAAGTTCCCCCTTGTGTTGAGGCAGAACCTCCTGTGCTGCAACTTACACCCATTGCTCCTTGTCCTATCCCAGGAGCAGTGAGCAGAGCCTGTCCCCCCATCCTGTCCAGCCCTCAGGTGTTTATAAACATTTATCAAATCCCCTCTCGGTCTTCTCCTTTCCAGACTAAAAAGTCCCAGGTCTCTCAGCCTCTCCTCATCAGGCAGTGCCTCATCATCCTCGTAGCCCTCCAGCTACCCTCTCCAGCAGATCCCTGTCCCTCTTCAACTCAGGAGCCCAAAACTGAACACAGTATTCAAGGTGAGGTCTCACCAGGGCAGAGTAGAGGGGGAGGAGAACTGCAGTGAGATCCTGCCGTGAGGTAATTCTTCAAAGTCACAGTTAAGACACAGGCTTCACTTTACAAAAGACAACTCAGTTATTAGCTCAAGACATCAACATAGGAAGTTGCACAGTTGTGCAGGGTAACTAGAAGGCAGGTAATTTAATCCTAGCTATGGCTATTTGCCTTCAAGACTTCCTTAAGTAGAGAACATTTTTTTCTCCACAGTATTTGCTGCTGCTTTTGTTTTATCTAAGCAAGTGAGACTTGGCTGAAATACCAAACAAGAATGTTGGGGACTATGTGGGTTTTTTTACGGCCTTCTATCTATTAAATTTACTACTGTAGATGGTATTTTGCTGGTAAATATTGTCAAACTAAGAGAGTTAACCTCTTTAAAACGAGTATTTTCTAATGTTAAGAGTACCAAAGTCAAAAACCTGTTTACACCTTCTGGTTGAAAGCAGGATTCACACATCAAATGCATACTGTTTTCCCACCTGCTGGATTCTTCATGGAGAACTCTCCATGTACAAGGTCATTTTCCTTCAAGGACCAAGTAAAAGGCAAGGCTAAAACAAATCAAAGACTCCTTGGCCAGGCTTTCCTCAATTATTCACCCTGGTAGCCACTTCAAACATGTCATCCTCAAAAGTACATGAATAAATGTGCTGTAGACTTAAGGGTAACACTTGGAGTGCAGAGCTAACTCTTGGAGCGCGAGGGATGTTTTTTGCTTAAAGAGATGATACTGCACTGGACTGCATTCAAGGCTCACTCAAACATTTCTGCTTGTTCTCCAACAATGCAAACTACTCCATGAATTTCCAATGGAATATAAACCTGAACACATACAGGAGCTGACTACAGATAACCAAACTGTGGTTTGACTACTGACACTCAAAAAGGGTAATGATGGCTGAGCTCCAAGGGAACGGCCAGCCAGACTTACAGGCTCTTCCTCAACGACCCACAGCATCAAAGCACAGGTCTGTGTTACACCTTTTACAGCTGACATCTTGGAACCCTTGCCAAACTTGCAGGACCTCTAACAGGCACTAGAAGACATCCTCGTCAAAAAGCATGGCCTAGGATTAGTTTTTCTGCTTGATGAATTTGCAGCAAGCACTGCAAACCCAACACTGCCCTGCTGCTCTATGAGTAGTCAAAGCAAGCGCAAAGAGTGGAGCAAGAACAACCACGACTGGAGTAAGAACAGTCAATACACAGGTCAAAGAAGCAAACGGTAAGTACACTGGTAACAATTCCATAACAGCCTAATACAGGATGGTAGACTGTCATTTAGAATAACTGAAAGAATGTGAGCCTCTAAGGCCAGAGAGTGGCTCCCAAGAAGCAAGACAGAGAATTAAGTGAAAGCCTGTGACATGTCACACATGTTAAGGATCTACAAAGTACACCAAAAGAAATTTAGATATATGGGGTGAGGTTTCTGCTCAGGTGAGCAAATAGCTCCTGAAATCCTTAGTGCCTCAGCTCTAGCTAATGCCAGACCTGGGATGGGGAAGGAGAACATGTGTGCACAGGCACATACAATACTTCTGTTCCAATACATTCACCATTTCTGTACCTTTCTATTTCACACCACTTCAGAGCATGGTAATGTAGGAAAACAACAGAGGAGTGTCTTTAAAATTACAGAACTTTGAGGTGTGGTACCTTTTCCTCTTCTATCTTTTGTTTTCTCTTTTCTTCCACCGCTGCCCTCCGCTGTTCTTCTTTCTGCTTCTGTTCTTTTAGCTTTCTCTGCCTTTCTTCTAACTGTTTTTCGTACTGGAGTTTTGCTTTTCTCTCCTTTTCCAGGATCTGTGTCTCTTTGGCAGCTGTAAATTTTTGAGGAGAAAAGGAAAGTAAAACTATTCATTGACATTAAATCACAAGTTTCAGGCAAGTGGCTATCAAAAAAAAATCATCACTACTTTCAAACCTACAGCAAGATCAGCTCGCAGAGCCAGATGACATTGGGCATGATGACAGAGGAGTCTTCAATTCTGCCTCAGGTTAGGCTGGAATTAGAACCTTTCCTGCCATTAGATTTTACTGTCTAGACAGGAATGTCAGGATATGCAGATAGCCTGTGTTAAGCATATACTTTTCTTGCCACCCTAACAGCAAGTTGAGTTATGCAAAGGCAGAATTTCCTACGCTGTGATTTTTGTCATTGTTTATTTTTAGAACAAGAGATAATGAAAAGATTTAAAACACCAAGTGATAAGCTGGGGAAAGCTCATGGTTACTCCATCTGAGTTCAAAATAGTTGCCTCACTACTTATCACAGCTTCCACCTAGCTGTGTGCAGATTGACAGGAAGCTTCGAGTCATACATTGGTGTAGGTTGGAAGGGACCTCAAAGATCATCCAGTTCCAACCCCCTGCCACAAGCAAGGACACTTCCGACTACAACAGGCTGCCCAAGGCCTCATCCAATCTGGCCTTGAACACCTCCAGGGAGGGAGCAGCCACAACCTCCCTGGGCAACCTGTTCCAGTGTCCTGTGACCAAATGTAAGTGGCTGCATACAGAGTGGAAATATTTTCCCTGGCTAGACAGATGAAATGAGCTGAGAGGCCAGATAATTACACCAGCAACTCCTAGTCAGCATAGAGTATGGAGTGCTTTAGAAAGTGAGCCCCATCCACCTGAGCATTTCACCAACCATCAGCTCTTCTGGATGATGTACAGAATCATAGCATGGTTTGGGTTGGAAGGAACTTCCAAAGGGCACCTAGTCCTAATCCCCCTGCAGTGATCAGGCTGCTCGAAGCCATTTTGAACCTGACCTTGAATATCTCCAAGCGTAGGGCCTCAACTACCTCCCTGGACAACCTGTTCCAGCGTTCCACCACCCTCACAGCGCAGAACTTGTGCCTAACATCCAATCTAAATCTCCTCTTCTTTAATTTCAAACCCTTGCCCCTCATCCTATCACTACAGGCCTTTGAAAACAGTCCCTCTGCAGCCTTCTTGTAGCCTCCTTCAGATACTGGGAGGCCACTATCAGGTCTCCCTGAAGCCTTATCTTCAGGCTGAACAACCTCAGCTCCCACAGCCTGCCTTCAATAGGAGAGGTGCTCCAGCCCCTAATCATCTTTGTGGCCCTCCCTTGTGGCATCTACACCCAAGACCCTCAAAATGCTTCTGAGCTGTGTCCTAATCCTATCCTCTGTGTGTGTTAGGGTAACAGAAACCTTCCTGTCACTGTGTATCTCTGCTCTCACGTTAAGAAACGCACAGGCCAGAGAGATACCACTCCTCACAATCTGGGAGACCAAGAAGCAGATCTGCAGGGCATGACATGGCCCTTTCACTCTTGCTGCACATACATGCACCGCTTCACATCACAGCGTAAAGCTGGGCAAGAGGTTTATGTTCTTCCCTAGGTCTAGATTCTTAGCTGAGATAAAGTGTACAGTGCTGACACTTCAAGCCAGCACCCATGTCAGGTTGCTAACAAGGGAAGCAGTGTTCACAGAAGAAAAGCCATTCAGCTAGCTAAAGCTTTCCTGCTTTTCTCTCAATCAGTATTCCCCAAACTTCAGTCTTCAAGGAGACAGGAAGCAGCTCTAAGCGAAACAATTTTACTTTCAAGATTGTTTTCTGCTGAGGTTTTCAGTGAGAAATTGGCTTCATTTGCTTGGTGGTCACTAAAAAATGGATGTTCAGGAACTAAAAGTTTCTGGCAAGTTTTCTTCTCTAATACTCCTTTTAGGTTTATAGATGGTCTGTGATGCAAGACCAAGAGCAGAGATTTCCTCTCACAGAAGGTTTCTCACACTTTCTCTTAGAATAGAATAGAATCAACCAGGTTGGAAGAGACCTCCAAGATCATCCAGTCCAACCCAGCACCCAGCCCTAGCCAGTCAACTAGACCATAGCACTAAGTGCCTCATCCAGTCTTTCCCTTAACATCTCCAGGAACGGTGACTCCACCACCTCCCTGGGCAGCCCATTCTAATGGCAAATCACTCTCTCTGTGAAGAACTTCCTCCTAACATCCAGCCCATACTTCCCCTTGTCAAGGGCAAGCTGAAAAAAGGGCCTGAGTAAGGAGTAAAGTATTCCTTTCTCACAAATAGGTGATGAAATGGCATTTGAATAGACATGAAAATACCATGTTGCTTTTCTCGCTCTTCTCTACGCTCCCTGGCCAGCCTTTGTCTTTCTTCTGTTCTCAGAGTGGAGCCATCTATCACTGTCAGAAAAAAAAAAAAAAAAATGAAGATGCATAACTGTGAGTTATTGTGAACATTCAAAGTCAAAAGCCTTTAATATCAACTACAACTTCTTGAGAGATGCACATTATCAAAGCACTGCATGCACTATATATCTTTAATGAAAAAAAAAATCATAGGAAGCTGGATCCCCTTTCTTTTGCCCCCTTTCCATTCCTTCCCAGAAACCAATCCCCTCTTTTTAACAGGTGCAGCAGAAAGCAAAAAGAGTACTAAAAGGGCCAAGGCCTACAGTCAAAAGAAAGCCTGTGCAGAAGTCAGAAGTGTGAGAACAGACCCTTAGTACAAATTCAGCTCCTGATTCTCACTCTTGGAAGTATTAATTCCTGTGATCAAGAATTACAAGAACTTAGGAAAACTCAGCCTGAGAACAGATAGCTCAATAAATTCGAAGTGCTGTAGGATAGCCAGTCTGCAAGCTAAGAAGTCTGCAAGCTAAGAAGAACCAAGACTGCTTAAGTCCTTGCAGGTATCAAAACACAAATTTCATCAAGAAATGACCTGGTAACCAGAGTAGAGCACCAAAAAAACCCCAAATCATTTATTTGCTGTTAGGCCTCCCTGAAAAGGTAAAACAGCTTCATCAACTGAACTCTGAGACTCTTAGGAGCAAAAGGCTGTCATTAAAACCAGACCTTCAACAAATCCACAAACCATCTACCAGGTGCTTTATGCTCTGATGCTCCATGAACAAAGAGCACTAAACTTTGATTTAAAAGATGTTTTATTCATTCCTTATTCATTCTCTTTTGTGAGCTCAATACTTAAGAACATACATTAAGGACAATAACCAATAATCATACCTGGTTTAGTTGCTGTCTTTATATTTATTGAGGTCTGGACTGCAAGAGGGCTCATGCCACTTTGGATTCTTCTTTCTTCTGCTATGGCTTGGGCTGCAGCAACTGTGAGAAAGAATGATTCCATATCAACAAAAGCTCTACAACCCAAACTCATAAAATAAAGACATGAAATTCTGTCTGGGGTTGCAGAGCCTTTTAATAAATAACTAATTGGGGACTACTCAACTTGTAAGAAGGAAAAAAAGATTCTGTTAAATGAGGTTTCAGACACAGCACAGCTTTTCTTTAAAAAAACTACAGTTACAAACTGTAATGTTCATGTGAGAGAGTTGGGATTGTTCAGCCTGGAAAAGGCTCCAGAGATACCTTGGAGCAGCCTCCCAGTATCTGAGGGAGGCTACAGGAAAGCTCAGGGGAGGGACTTTTGACCAAGGCATGGAGTAACACGATGAGAAGCAGTGGCTTCAAAGTGGAAGAAGCTGGATTCAGATGAGACACTAGGAAGAATTTCTCCATGAGGCTGCTGAGGCACTGGAACAGGTTGCCCAGAGAAGTCGTGGAGGCACCAAGCCTGGCAGCGTTCAAGGCCGGGTTGTATGGGACCACCTGGTCTAGAAAGGTGTCCCTGCCCAAGGCAGAGGGGATGGAACTGGCTCATCTTTAAGGCCCTTTCCAACCCAAACCAGTCTGTGATATTTTAAAATGATGTATTGCAAAGAGTCCAAAATCAACCAGGTTGGAAGAGACCTCCAAGCTCATCCAGTCCAACCTAGCACCCAGCCCTGGCCAATCCACCAGACCATGGCACTAAGTGCCTCATTCAGGCTTTGCCTGAACACCTCCAAGGACAGCGACTCCACCACCTCCCTGGGCAGCCCATTCCAATGCCAATCACTCTCTCTGCCAACAACTTCCTCCTAATGTCCAGCCTAGACCTCCCCTGGCACAACTGGAGACTGTATCCCCTTGTTCTGTTGCTGCTTGCCTGGCAGAAGAGCCCAACCCCACCTGGCTACAGCCTCACTTCAGGCTGTAGCAAAGGACTAGAGAGCTTAAACAAACATACATTAAATAGCTTTTCTATGAAAAAAAGGAATATATATAATTAAGTGTAAGACTGATAACTTTGACTAAGTAAGTTACATATATATAAGCTACACTTAGTAATAAAACCTCTTTGCTACCACACATGCATCTGCAGGCTGAGCACAGACGTGTAATACTCACTCAGCACTGCTAAAGTGTGGGCAGCAGGGCAAGGGAGGGGATTCTCCCCCTTTACTCTGCTCTCCTCAGACCCCACCTGCAGTCCTGGGTGCAGTTCTGGAGCCCCCAGCACAAGAAGGACATGGAAGTGTTGGAACCAGTCCAGAGGAGGGCCACAAAGATGCTCAGAGGGCTGCAGCAGCTCTGCTCTGAGGACAGGCTACGAGACTTAGAGCTCTTCAGTCTGGAGAAGAGAAGGCTTTGAGGAGACCTTATAGTGACCTTCCAGTATCTGAAGGGGGCTACAGGAAGGCTGGGGAGGGACTACTGACAAGGTCTTGTAATGTCAGGATGAGGGGGAATGGGTTTAAACTGGAAGAGGGGAGATTTAGACTGGATGTTAGGAAAAGGTTATTTACAGTGAGGGTGGTGAGACACTGGAACAGGTTGCCCAGGGAGGTTGTGGAGCACAGAAGCACCCAATCTTTGATCACATTGGGTGCTTCTGTGCTCCACAACCTCCCTGGAAGTGTTCAAGGCCAGGCTGGATGAGGCCTTGAGTGACCTGTTCTAGTGGGAGGTGTCCCTGCCTACAGCAGGGGGTTGGAACTGCCTGATCCTTGTGGTCCCTTCCAACCTAAACCATTCTATGATTCATTCTATACTCAGGTGAGACCAAAGCAGGTTTAGGAAGGCATTTCATTATTTCATCACATAAAGCAGAAAGTAAGGTTGCTGAATGAACCAAATTACTAAGGGCTGCTTGCAGAGTACTGGATCTTTAAAGAGGAATTTTAATTGTGAATTAGACTCCAAAACAGTAATCTGAGTACTCGTGCAAAGACTCCTTCACCTTATTCAAGTTTCACCAAGGTGAGTAGAGTGAACTGCAGGACTATGACTTCCAGCTACTCACACAGAAACTAAATGCTTGCAATATTTGTGTTGCTAAATAACAGAAGCCATGAAGAAGTCAGGAAGAGTAATTTACTCTATTGCTTAGCCCAGATTTGCTTCATTTTGGTATCAGCTTTTACAGAATCACAGAACCTTAGAGACTGGAAGGGACCTCTAGAGATCATTCAGTTCAACCCCCTTGCCAAAAGCAAGATCGCCTAGGGTAGTACTTACAGGAATGTACTCAGGTGTGTTTGGAAAGTCTGCAGAGAAGGAGACTCCACAACCTCTCTGGGCAGCCTGCTCCAGGGCTGCAGCATCCTCACAGAAAAGAAGTTTCTCTTCATGTTGAGGTGAAACCTTCTCTGTTTCAGTTTGTAGCTGTTTCTCCTTGTCTTAATGTTGCTGACCATCAAAAAGAGCTTGGCACCCTCCACTTGACACCCACCTCTCAGATATTTGTACACATTGATGAGACCTCCTCTCAGTCTTCTCTTCTCCAGACTAAACAGCCCCAGGGCTCTCAGTCTCTCTCCTGTGAGAGATGTTCAAGTTCCCCGGTCATTCTCGCAGCTCTCTGCTGGATGCTTTCCAGCAGGTCCCTGTCTCTCCTGAACTGTGGAGTCCAAAACTGGACACAGTATTGCAGGTGTGGTCTCACCAGGGCAGAGCAAAGGGGGAGAAAAACCTCCCTAGACCTGGCCACACTTTTCTTGATGCACTCCCAGGGTGCCCTTGGCTCTTTTATCCACTAGGGCACATTGCTGGCCCATGCAGAGGTTGCTGCCCACCAGCACTCCAAGGTCTTTCTCCACAGAGCTGCTTTCCAGCAGGGCAGCCCCAACCTGTACTGGTGCCTATTGTTATTCCTTCTCAGGTGCAGGACTCTGCACCTGTCCTTATTGAACTTCAGCTGATTTCATTTCAACTCATCACCCTTAGGGTGTGAAATGTTCCAGGGAAATCAGGTTGGGTAATAACCTGCAAGACAGCACTACCCCATTTTCCTGCACAGCTTTGAACAAGAGTGAACAGGTGTGTGAGTGCACAGCTGTGCAGCTAGCAGTGTGCGAGGACCACCCAGATCCTGGGCTGCAGCAGGAGAAGTGTGGCCAGCAGGGCCAGGGAGGTGATTCTCTCCCTCTACTCTGCTCTGCTGAGACCCCACCTGGAGTACTGCAGCCAGTTCTGAAGCCCCCATTACAAGAGGGATGTGGAGATGCTGGAGTGTGTCCAGAGAAGGGCCATGGGGATGCTCAGAGGGCTGCAGCAGCTCTGCTTTGAGGACAGACTGAAAGAGTTGGGGCTGTGCAGTCTGGAGAAGAGGAAGCTCTAACATGACTTTCTTGTGGCCTGCCAGGATCTGAAGTGGGCTATAAAAAAGCTGGGGAGGGATCATTTAGGCTATCAGGTAGCACCAGGACTAGGCGGAATGGAGCAAGGCTGGAGGTGGATAGGTTCAGACTGGAGGTAAGGAAGTTGTTCAGCGTGAGAGTGGTGAGAGCCTGGAATGGGTTGCCCAGGGAGGTGGCTGAGGCCCCATCCCTGGAGGTGTTTAAGGCCAGGCTGGCTGAGGCTGTGGGCCTCAGGGTAGGAGGGTTGGAACTAGATGATTCTTGTGGTTCCTTCCAACCCTGACTGATTCTATGATTCTAAGTGACACCTTGTTCTCACCTTGGCTGGCAGATACAGAGAGATCAACCTGGTTCTTACAGAAAAGCAATGGCACACACTCTGCAATCAAGCAGACATGAGAAAGCACATGCCTGTTCTACACAGAAAAAGCAATCCACAAAAGTAGCACCCAAAGTACCCTGCTTTTAAGGAGGAATAGTAGAATCTGGTGCTACACTTAAGAAAGGCAACAGCTTTGTCAATGATCTCAGGCTTCCCTTTAACAGAGTAGTGCAGAATGCAAAGGAGGAAGGAAGAGTCTCCCTCTTCTCCATGCATTGCCATGACAACTAGTTGTGTTATGGTAATAGCCTTCCCTAAGGCTGTGCCCAAGAACAATCACCTCAAAGTGTTTAATCCCATGTGATGCCAGTGATAACTGCCCATTACAATACTTATTCAGCAATTCTCAATTGTCACCCGCAGCTGTTGCCACCTCTTGAATTAATTTGTCATTGCAGCCCCAAACAAAAGTCTTCCTCAGTTCCATCCCATGTATCTTCTGAGGATCCTTTCTAACTGAAATTAGAGACCAGATACCCACTGACATGGTAAGATTACCAATAGGTAAAGAGAAGAGCTCAAAAGGGGTGCGCTCTGTAGTAAGCAAGCTCAAAAAGGGCTCTCTGTGCAGACCAGAAGGCAGTCAAGAAGCTGATTTTGTACACTGCTGCATGGCACACAGATGGGAATCAAGCCCCAAAATTCACCAAGTGCAGAACAGTAAAACTGGTCTCAAAACTATTAGATGTGAAAAGAGCCTGAAGAAAGCCAATCCACTACAGGGTTTTCTGACAGCAAAAATATGCAGCCAGGACACTGATATCAAATGATGCCTCTGCAGATCACAAAGCCTGAAGGAATAGAACCTTCTTCAAATACTATTTGAAGTTAAGTGAAATACAGAAGCCCAGCTGCATCGTTTCTTCAGCCTCCATCAGCAACAGAGGACAGACACAAGGTGTTCAGGCAGACTGTGCCAACTCAGAAACAAACCCACCAGAATAATTCCACTGTACAACTACACCAGGCTTAATTAAGACCAACACTGGAAACTTTGCCTCAACTCCCAAAGTTCAAACATCCAAACTTCTGTAACAAAGTTAGAGTAAACAGCAAGCTGCAATTCAAACAGGTATAAAAATTCAGCTTATTTTCCTTGCAGAACTGGAAGAACACAGACTTGATGGGTGGAGCACTCACTGGATAAGGAATTGGCTGGATGGTCGCATGCAGAGTGGTGATCAAGGGCACAATGTCCACCTGGAGACCAGTGCCAAGTGGTGTCCCTCAGGGGCCAGTGCTGGCACCAGTGCTGGTTAACATCTTTGTCAGTGATATGGACAGAGGAATTGAGTGCACCCTCAGCAACTCTGCAGATGACACCAAGCTGTGTGGCGCAGTCAACTTGATAGAGGGCAGGGAACCATCCAGAGGGTCCCGGGCAGGCTGCAGAGGTGGGCTCAGGCCAACCTCATGACATTCAACAAGGCTAAGTGTAAGGTCCTGCACCTGGGTGGGCACAATCCCAGGCACAGATACAGGTTGGGTGGGGAATGGCTGAGAGCAGCCCTGAGGAACAGGACCTGGGGGTCTGGGGTGATGAAAAGCTCAACAGGAGCCTGCAGTGTGCACATGCAGCCCAGACAGCAACCCTGTGCTGGGCTGCAGCAAGAGCAGTGTGGGCAGCAGGGCAAGGGAGGGGATTCTGACCCTTGGCTCTGCTCTCCTCAGACCCCACCTGGAGTCCTGGGCGCAGTTCTGGAGCCCCCAACACAAGAGGGACCTGGAACTATTTGAGCCAGTCCAGAGGAGGCCACCAAGATGCTCAGAGGGCTGCAGCAGCTCTGCTATGAGAACAGGCTATGAGAGATCGGACTCTGCAGCCTGGAGAGGAGAAGGATTCAAGGAGACCTTATAGTGACCTTCCAGTATCTGAAGGGGGATACAGGAAGGCTGGGGAGGGACTATTGACAAGGTCTTGTAATGACAGGACGAGGGGGAATGGGTTTAAATTGGCAGAGAGGAGATTCAAACTGGATGTTAGGAAGGAGTTCTTTACAATGAGAGTGGTGAGACACTGGCAGAGGTTGCCCACGGAGGTTGTGGAGCACAGAAGCACCAAATGTGAACGAAAATCACATTGGGTGCTTCTGTGCTCCACAACCTCTCTGGAGGTGTCCAAGGCCAAGTTGGATGAGGCCTTGAGCGACCTGCTCCAGTGGGAAGTGTCCCTGCCTACGGCAGGGGGTTGCAGCTGAGCTGGATGATCCTTGAGGTCCTTTCCAACCTAGACCATTCTATGATATCTTGCTGAACAAGGCAATCACAATGAATGCAGGAGATTATGGCTGGATTTATTCATTGAAAAATAAACAAACACTTCAATAATGCTCCTGATTATAAAGCACTCATTAAAAAAATATGTCATAGCTGGAAAGCAATTAGTCAACTGGAAAGCAATTAGTTCATCTTAACTAATTAAGGTTGAAAAAAATTACTGGGGAGGTTCTATAGAAGGGGAAAGTAGGTTACAGAAACAGTTCAGCCTGCAAAGGACACAGAGGTGAAAAAAAGAAGTCTACAAATACTTAGCCAAAGGATTTTTTTCCTATGTCAATTGAAATATTTATATTCACTGCTCAGTGCTTCATTATCTGCACAGCAACCTTCACCATGAGAGTGGTGAGAGCCTGGAATGGGTTGCCCAGGGAGGTGGTTTGAGACCCTATCTCTGGAGGTGTTTAGGGCCAGGATGGATGAGACTCTGGGCAGCCTGATCTAAGGTAGGGTGTCCCTGCCCACGGCAGGGGGGTTGGAACTGTCTGATCCTTGTGGTCCCTTCCAACCCTGACTGATTGTATACTTCTGTGATTCCTGTTTACAGATTTGGAAGTGACAGATTTTAGGGCTCCAGGAGTGCATCTCTGTGTTACACAGAAGCAATCCATTTAGCTAGCAGAAAGTTAGGACTGAAAGTAAAGGGATTTGAACAAAGGGTTATTAAAAGGGGAACAACCATCCTATTAGATACATCCCTGTGGTGGTATACAGAAATACACAAGGTAAAAAAGGTAATACAGAAACACAACAGCCCTCCCAGAAACCTGAGTCCCCAGGAGGGGCTCTCAACCACCCCTGCACCTTCCCCCTACCCCTCTCAACCTTTCCCCAGTCCCAAGGAAGAATGGAGGTTCAGCCAGGGGGGTTAAGAAGCAAAGGTGAATCAGCCAAAGCAAATGGAGGGTGAGGTTAGAAAGCAAGATGGAGTTCAGCCAGCAGCCCCAGAGCTCCCCAGCAGGCAAAGAGCTGAGAGCAATGTCGAGAGCAAAGTGACTTTATTTCTGTTTTGCTTTTTATTCTAATACATCTCAGCGAGCCTATGAGGGAAGTAGACATCACCACTGTATTCATTTCACAGCCTATGACCTAGTCCTGCTCACCAAAACATTCCAGCTAGCTTCAAACTAGCACAATCCCTAAGATGTGGGAGCTCAATTTCACTAAGTCTCAAGTCAACAGAGAGGTTCAGCAGTCCTTGCCAATTGTGATTTCCAAATTCCACATTCTACTACAGTAAAAGAATCATAGAATCACCCTACCCTAGAGCAGGCTGCCCACAGCCTCATCCAGCCTGGCCTTAAACATCTTCAGCCATGGAGCCTCAATCACCTCCCTGGGCAACCCAGTCCAGCCTCTCACCACTCTCATGCTCAACAACTTCCTCCTCACATCCAGCCTGAATCTCCCCACCTCCAGCTTTGCTCTATTCCCCCCCAGTCCTGGCACTCCCTGACAGACTTAAAAAGTCCCTCTCCAGCTCTTTTGTAGCCCACTTCAGATACTGGAAGGCCACAAGAAGGTCACCTGGGAGCCTCCTCTTCTCCAGACTGCACAGCCCCAACTCGTTCAGTCTGTCCCTACAGCAGAGCTGCTGCAGCCCTCTGAGCATCCTCAGGGCCCTTCTCTGGACACACTCCAGCATCTCCACATCCTTCTTGTAATGGGGGCTCCAGAGCTGGCTGCAGTACTCCAGGTGGGGTCTCAGCAGAGCACAGTAGAGGAGGAGAATCACCTCCCTGGCCCTGCTGGCCACACTTCTCCTGCTGCAGCCCAGGCTCTGCTTGGCTTTCTGGGCTGCAAGAACACACTGCTGGCTCATGTTGAGCTTCTCATCCAGCAGCACTCCCAGTCTCTCCTCTCAGGGCTGCTCTCCAGCCACTCACTGCCCAGCCTGGATTTGTGCTTGGGATTGCCTCAACCCAGATAAATTACACGCTGTTGTACCCTGAAACCTTTAAAACACAACTAAGATTTTATCTGGTTTTAGTATGATAAACAAACCCCCTTTTTAAGCTCATTTAAGTATTCTTTAGCATAGATGTCTGAGTTGATTGGGGTCTGCTTTTCCATAATGAAGGTAGCAGTCTGTAGTGGAGCAAAGCTTCACTGGCATGAATAGCCCACAAAAATCTAACCATCTCTGTGAAGTAAGGAATTAGTCAGGATACCCTGGAATGGGAAATCAATCAATCAATCACTCCACTATAACCTATGCCATGTGCTCAATCCCCAAGGAGTGTCTTCATCAACATACTCAGCAAACTTCCTGAAGAAGACAAATTCTCTTAGAGGCAAATTAAATCTCATTTCTATTTGGAGCTTCCCCTCCCACAGCAGTCACACTAAAGGCTTTCGGGACTGTAATTTGTGAGAAGCAGAACGGGTGTGCTTATTTTATAGTGGTCTGCCTTTAAATACTCAAAGCTAAAATTAATCAAAGTACAAGCTACACATGTGGCAAATCATATTTGCATTCATGCATAGTAAAATAGGGTTACTGGGAACATACAATTGTTAGGTGATTTGGGAAGCACTTTTCCTTTTGCACCCCCATCACTGTCTGGCCAGATGTATCATGGATAACCCAAACCAAGTGAAGCTCCAGAAAGGTGTCAGAACAAGTCAACTCTCCCAGTTTGACCTGCCAGCTCACTCATAGGGAGCATGCTGGTACTTCCCTTCACTGCTTAGGTTTCCAACATGCCCTGAAGAGACCAGTGCTAAAAATAAATCTCAAGTTCTATTTCAAACCTTGCACCGAGTTAATACCCTCGGCCCTTGCCAAGACTGCCAAAGGACCAATGCAGTTGCTGTTCTTAATAAACCTCATTAGGGACTGAAGTGGCTCCATCCCTTTACCTTAGCAAGGTTTAGGGCTTCCACTCCATCGCCTTTGCTGCTGTCTGAGACTTGGCCAGAGGCTGCCCCATGCACTCCAGTGCCAGACCAGAAAAGAGAGCAGAATGTGCTGACTTTTGCAGCAATCATAGAATCGTTTCATTAGGAAAATATCATCAAGTCTAATCTTCAACCCATCTCCACCATGGCCATTAAACCATGTCTCAAAGTGCCATGTCCACACATTTCTTGAACACCTCCAGGGATGGTGACTCCCTGGGCAGTCTGTTCTAATGCCTGACCACTCTTGCAGGAAAGACATTTTCCTTACTGTCCAACCTAAACCTCCCCTGGTGCAACTTGAGGCCATTTCCTCTTGCCTATCACTTGATATTAGGGAGAAGAGATCTGCCCCCACCTCACTCCAACCTCCTCTTAAACAGTTGCAGAAAGCAATGAGGTAATTCTTNCCTCTTCTGCAGGCTAAACAACCCCAGCTCCTTCAGCCTCATCTCATAGGGTTTGTGTTCCAGGCCTCTCACCAGCCTTGCTGCCCTTCCCTGGACACCTTCCAGTACCTCGAAATCTCTCTTGAATAGAGGAGCCCAGAACTGGACACAGCACTCAAGGTGTGGCCTGACCAGTGTTGAGTACAGGGGAAGAATAACCTCTCTTGTCCTGCTGGCCACACTGTTTCTGATACAGGCCAGGGTGCCATTGGCTCTCCTGGCTACCTGGGCACACTGCTGGCTCATTTTCAGCCTGCTATCCACCAGCATCCCCAGATCCCTTTCTTCCTGGCTGCTCTCAGCCACTCTGTGCTGCTTGGTTCTTATGATTTAAAAACTCAGCATACAAAAAAACAAACCCAGACTGAGCCTTTGAACCAAAAGTTGGGAGGTCTCCTGAAGTAAGCATTGTTATGAGCATGAAGTGTTTTCATACAAGCTTAACAAGAAGCCAGTAAGCTTCCATAAACCAGAAGTGAACCTCTCAGCAAAGTAGCTCTGCAAGATGCCATTTGTGTCTTGCTCCACTGTGGGCAGCCACTTTTTGTCTAGCAGATTGTTATCCCTTCCAATAACACTGTTCAAATCCTTCTTCTTATCACCAATTTTGTACATGCTTTGAAGGAAAGACAAGAGAAATCAGCATCCAAGTTTGAGATTTCTGCACGCTGCTTTGTAAGCCGATTTCCTTGTCTTAATTAACACAGGTTAAGACAAATGGATGCAAGATCCTGTGTTAGATGCTCTAAATAAATCAGGTATTGGCCTTACATCATTGTTTAAAGGACAGTGGGGTGAGGATGCACCTCACAAAAACAGGTGAACAACACAAAAGTTTCTAATGGGGAACAGAAGAGCCTTGTCTGAATGCATTCCTCCTCTCTCTGCTTTCCCTCCTCCTACTGTCTTTCCCTGTTGATCCTCACGTCCCATCTTTGGGCTGCAAGGACTGACAGGCTCCACAACCAAACATGTGAGCCTCCCAGCAGGCACCTTCTGACAGACCAGCTGGAAGGCAGATGGTTTGTCTGGGCAGTCACCAGATGGAAGCACACAGATCTCCAGAAAGCTGTGCATGCCGTCTCTCAGCTTCAGCAGACCAGAAGAGCTTCCTGTTACTTATCCTTGCTCCAGACTACATTTGTACACTTTCAATCTGTATTTATTCTCTGCACAGGATACCTATTTTATTACCTTCATGTGCTTTCCTCCCCCTAAGACCATTTCTGCAGCTAATTCTGTGCAAGAACCTGAATTTCTTCCCAGTGTTCAAGGCAGTTTAGGAGGATTTCTTCAGCTCATCACAAGTCTCAAACCCCACTGAAAAGCTCTTGACAAAAGGATTCCTTTGTAGGATATGAATTAGCAGGTCCATAAGTATGTGAGATGTACCTGCAGTAATGTCTGGCTTTTACCCCTCCTTATACAGCCATGCTCAGATTAAGAGCTGGAAACATTTTTAAAGTCTAAAGTTCACATAATTAACAAAATGCTACTGATTTCTTATAAGGAAACCTACAAAGACAGGACTGAAACCACCTCCAAGAGATGTTACTGTATTCATCCAGCCTAAGGCATGATCACAGAGGCACCAGGAAGGTTGCTAGCTCATTTCTGAGTTCATCTCTGCACTTTTTTCCCAAGGGGAAGGACCTATCTAAATCAAGCTTGAACATAACACAAGCACAGACCAAGGAATGAAACTTTGTCTTTAAAAGAATTGGCAGCCAACTCCGAAAACTTTCTACACTCAGAAATGCTTCACCACAGTCCGACAGCCACATCAGGCACCTACCACCCTTAGTCCATATGCAAGTGACAGGTGCTGTCAACCTGTCTCCTACCAAGCCTTACTGATCCCTGTTGTTGCTTGCATTCCCTTATTTTAACCTTGCCCACACTGCTCAGCCAAAAGCTTTGCTTCTCACTACTTCACGGGAAAAGCAAGCGCCAGCAGAACGCTTAAGGAGGACAGAGATGTCACCAGCTCTTGCAGAAGCCATCATACAGTTGGTAAGAATCACAGGGGTGACAAGCTTAACCCACACCCTCTTCTGGAAAAAGACATTTGGCTTCCCAATTTGGGAACTTGTATTAGTAAGATATGTTCTTATTCACCACCTGAAAGAATGAAACTGAGCACAGCAGCTACTCTGCCCGCACTGACTCGCTTGCTTTCTGCTGCCTGCACTTTCCCCTTTGCCATACTCTTCTTGCCCACAGCTCTTCCTCACCTTCCCAAAGAAATGTGAAAAAGCTTTGCATTCTGCATGACCCCCTTGGCACTTTGGTTCTTTAAAGAACATAATTCTTCACCATGTCTCTTGATATGATAACATGACTTGTACAAAAGGGCTCTTCAAAGGGGACACTACTCCCACTCACACTTTCCCAGCTCTCTGCAAGCTTTAATGCAACTCAGATCATTTCTCTGTTCTCCAACTCACACTTTCCCAACTCTCTGCAAGCTACAATGCAACTCAGATCATTTCTCTCTTCTCCAACTCACACTTTCCCATCTCTCTGCAAGCTTTAATGCAACTCAGATCATTTCTCTGTTCTCCAACTCACACTTTCCCAGCTCTCTGCAAGCTTTAATGCAACTCAGATCATTTCTCTGTTCTCCAACTCACACTTTACCAATTCAATGCAAGCTTTAATACAATTCATAATCCTTTCCCTGTTCTACCTGGCATTAGCTATTAATCTGTTTATTGCATTGTGCTTACTAAGCTTATCTGCACAATGACATCTCTTCAGAGCTGATGCTTCCTGCATAAAGGATATAGAATCATAAAACCAGTCAGGGTTGGAAGGGACCACAAGGATCATCCAGTTCCAACCCCCCTAACAGATTCTGGTTCAGTGACTTCTATTCCCTTTGGGAAAATAAGAAAAATCAAGGTTTAGCCTTTTCTAGGATCTAGTGAGGGATTCTGGTTTTGTTTGAATACAGAATCAGTCAGGGTTGCAAGGGACCACAAGGATCAGACAGTTCCAAGCCCCTTGCCATGGGCAGGGACACCCTACCCTAGAGCAGGCTGCACACAGCCTCATCCAGCCTGGCCTTAAACACCTCCAGCCATGGGGCCTCAACCACCTCCCTGGGCAACCCATTCCAGGCTCTCACCACTCTCATGCTCAACATCTTCCTCCTCACATCCAAGCTGAAGCTCCCCATCTCCAGCTTTGCTCCATTCCCCCTGGTCCTGTAACTACCTGATAGCCTAAAAAGTCCCTCCCCAGCTTTTTTTAAGGCCCCCTTCAGATACTGAAAGGCCACAAGAAGGTCACCTGAGAGCCTCCTCTTCTCCAGAATGAAGCCTTTCAGTCCCAACTCTGTTCTTCAGCAAAGAGCCCTGCACTGCTGTCTCGACTTTGCTGTCTAGAAGCACAATCAGTAAGATACAGCCAGAGGGAAGCCAAGCAAGGGTTGTGGAAAGGCTGAAGTGTTCACTATGTTTCTCAGTGAAAAAGCAAGGCACAAAGGTATTTGTACTCTGTGGAATTCTCCACCAGAATACACCAAAGCTAAATTTTAGATGCAAAGAGAGGATTTCTGCAATTTCCGTGGGTTGGCAACTAAAAACTCTTTCTTGCCAATTGTAAAACAAACAGGAATTGCTTTCATCTACCTTGAGTGATATATTTTAAAGCTACATTAGACACTGACTGCAACGCTGATGCAATAAACTATGCCTACAAGTCCCTTGTGAACCTTCCCAAGTCTAACAGGAATCAGTATTTACCTGGTTCTGCATGACAGAAATTCCAAAGTACCTTAATATAGTGAACTAAAATGAAAGCAGTTCATGTACTAAGTATGCCTTTAGACCGTGAAATTTAGCCGCTATGTGACTTAAGTTAAATGCTTAGAGATGGGTACAGATTAAACAGCCCAAATCTGACAAACTTAGGCACAGGTTTAACAGCTATAGAAGGCCCACAAAAAAGTTATCAACGCTCACTCTGCCACACAGATCATTTTCTTTAATAGCACTTTTTGATGCCTGGGGCTCCTGGAGTGCATTGCATACACACACAAAAAAAGGAACCTATTTTGTTCCTCAAACTGGATTAGCTTAACAGATGTCACAGCAATCCCACTTCTAAGCTACTCTCAGCAGTTTAGTTTCTACTGAAGCTCAAGTATTGGCAAAAACTTCGACAGAAATGAGCTACTTCTGCTTTATTCCTAACTCTTGAGCCTGCCTTAAACTGACTCTTGTCCACCCTCTTGCACAGTCACTGCAAAATGTAACCTTCTGCTCTCTCCTCCTCGTTCACATCTCTTTTCCCCATTGTATTCTTTCTTTCTTTCCATTTCTCCCCCCTCTATATTTCACTGTCCCAGACACTGGAAATCAGCTAACTTCCATCCAATAGTTCCCCCTTTCCTGAGCAGCCTGGTGTCTTTTGCTTGCTTGTAAATGCTTTTGTCCCCTTGTTTGTAGGCTGCCTATTGTTTAATACACTCAGCTCAAACAATGCCACCAAGGAACACAGCCTAGAACTGACAGACATACCCTGTGAAAACACCATTTGGAGCTTTCTTTAGATGGAAGGATAATAGCTCCTTTACACAACAGCAGTGAAAACTTACTGCTTTTGCCTTTTACACTGGATGAATTACTTGTGGCAACTTTAGAACTCCCTCAAATGCCATCTCTGCTTCAGAGGAAGAGGACTATGTCAACATTTATACACAAGAGAGCAGCCTCCAGGCTCAAATCAAATCACTTAATATGACTAGGCACCAGAATAGTGCTGTAAGACACTGACAGGTCTGCAGTATGTCTAATGCAGCCAACCCACCAACTGAAGCAGAACAAAGTGGTGCAAAATGAATCAAAACTGCAGGCTTCCATAAAGCTATATGCTTAACCCAACTAATTAAAACAAAACTGAAAGCTCTGAGGCACTCCACTACAAGTCACTGCAGCAAAATAAGCACAAATCAGTCCCCTGTCTCAAACAGCTCAAAGAAGGGGCAAATGAAAGGTGACAAATGGGTGGAAACAAAGTTAAAAGGGTAAAAGAGATTGTATTTTTGCTTAATTCATTACCTCGTGGTAGAAAGTGAAATCTAAAAGTAAGGTGGCTGGGATGGACACAATCATTGTTGGTTTTTAATGTCAAGAACACAACTTACAGATCTATCACTGATCCACACTGCACTGTAAAAAGAGTGCTCCTTTCATCAAATCTCTTGAGCAAACTAAACAGATAATAAACTCTCAAATGAATAAATGTGTTCTGTTAAATTATGCTCTTTAACTATAAAGTTCAATACAGGGTTTCTACATTCTTGTAGCCAGCCTTTCTCTGTCTTGGGAGAGGAACTGTAATACTTGGAAGCATTAAAACACTTGCCTACAGAAGGCTATTCACAGCATCTCTGCTCCCTTCCAAGATTCAGGTCAATGCATTTAAATAGCAGAGGGTGTCTGTAAGTTAAGAGCCAGTTAAGTACTCATAAACCAGGATTTTAAAAGTTCCCTGTGAATTATGATAGCAAATAAAAATCTATGAGGACTGACAGAGGTATTTTGAGCAGGCTTAATGGTAACCGTCTGCTTCAAAGGCAACTTCAGCTGTGAATCCTTTATCTAGAAAGAAGGTCCAAAGTGAGAAGACAAAATAAACAATGTAGAAGAAAACAAACATCAAGCAACCAGGCCAGCAAATGCTTGTGTTCACTTATGAACACCACAGGGCTATAGAGTGGATGGTTGAGGCATTACATAGAGCAGATGAGGCTTCTCTGCCACTTTGAGCAACATTTGATTTTTCCTCCATCAATTCCACGTCTCAAAGAAGTTAATGACCAGTGTGTAGAACACTTTTAACATTGGCCAGGAAACCATATCACCAAGAATTACCTGGTTGCAAGCAGCCTAACTGGAAGCTAAATGGTGCTAAGTTCTTTGTGACAGAGCAGGAATTAAAAGCCCTCTGACATCACGAGTAATGTGGTGAGTCATATTCACAGAAGCTATTAAAATGGCACCTGCTGAATTTTATGTGTCAGGGAATCCCTTCACAACAGCACTGCAAGCACCTCCAATTACTGAATCGAGTTCAAAAGGCATCCAGCAGCATTTGGATACCTATGCTTAAGCAGCAGCATTTAACCTATGCTTAAGACAAACCCATCTACCTTCCATTTCTCTCACTGTCACTCAGTGCTTCTCTTCTTACCTCTCTGATCACATTTAAGAACTGAGAACTATTAATAGCATAGAAGTACTTTAAATATTCCTATCTGCTTTCTTTTTTTGGACAACACAAGAATAAAAAGCAGCAGCAGTGCTTAACTCTAGTCATAATTTAAGGCTAGTTAGAGATAGCAGAAGCCACAGTGTTTCTGGGCTCTCACCTTTAGCTACCACCCTTACAAGCCATCATATTTCTATTTATATTTGGGTTCCATGCAAAACCAAACCAAACAACAACAGAATGTTCCATTCCCTTCAAGAATGTCTTTCAAATATGCTGTGTATGCAGATGGTTTTGATAGCTGGGGTTTGGGTTTTTTTTTTGCTTTAGAGCAATGAGGGGATCCTTTTTGAATGCATAAGGAAAAATCTCAAGAAATACAACATTTTAAATTAATTTTTAAATAAACCACTTACAACTGGAAGTAATCTTCAAAATGCTAAGCACCTGATACATAACATACATCTTTATGAATCAGCATGAAATTATCCCTACTCTGTACTACTGCACTTCCACGTACAAGAAGAAAATGAAATTAAAGCTCACAGCCATTACAATCACGTTAAGTTCTTAGCCTGACTTGGGAATGTTCTCCCTCACTACTGGCATCTATGTGAAATCCAAATTCTGTGCACTCTGTAAAGCAGTGCAATTACTACTTCTGTCTGGGTTGGGGGAGGAAATGAAGCACAGAGAAACCTTAAAAGCCCATTCCAAAGTTCTTAGGAACTTGCGAGAACAAGAAAGAGAGGCCAGACCTACTGAAGGTCAGCTGGGCCACCTTTGCTGCACAGAGGGAATATGCCCAAGTCATTCAGGTAAGGCAACAAATGAATGCTGAAGATGCTTTTACTTACAGAAGCCTGGCAAAGGAAGAGCTTCCTTGTCTTCCAGCTTCCCAGAGCCATCTACTCACAATCACTCTCTAAAACTCAAAGGCTTTTAAGGATCCAAATTCAAGTGACTCTTTCTCTCTTCCAACAAGCAGTTCTAATGCAAAGGACAACTTGTCTTTATGTGACAGATGCCTCTGGATCACTGCACTCACCAGCTCCTGTTGTGGGACTCTACCACTATGGCTGCCAAGGAATTCTCTGGAAGTTCACAAGTGTTGGTATGAACTTGTATTCTTCAGTTCCGTTTTCCCTAACCATCACCTGGACAGATCCCTGACTACTTGAGCAAAGCAGTTTCACTATTAGTTGCCATCCAGCCTTCCTTCCAGGCCAAGCCTCTGTACATGCAATTGGTAAAGGAGCTACCAAGAACTGTGCTCTGGCTCCAACAGTGTCACTTACACAGGGAAAAAAAAATGTTTGGATGAAATGAAGCTTCTAACCAAACTGGCTTGGGCATACAGCTCACAGGAACTATGCTTGCAGCCAGATTTGTTGGGACAAAAGTAAAATGCCTTTTCCATGTCCTGAGACAGGTTTCCCAAAAGATCACTTAGGTCTTGGAAAAGAAAAAAAAAACCAAACCCTGCATAGAGCACTTTAATATACTGTTTTGGATAACCTTCCCAACAGTGATTCAATGTACTATTGGAAAGCGTAGCAACAGCACAGTTGAGTTCTGGCAACTATGCTCTCTACCACTGAAACTACAAAAGGGAGGAGAGAAGATATCAGCACTTCAAGGAAGAAACAAGAAATAAATAAATGGGGTTTCCAACATCTCAAATTATATGTATTTTTATCCTCATTACACCTTACCACTCAAGAGAAAACTCACTCACTGAGTAAACCACAAGTAACTGACTATTGCCCTCTTCTCAAATCTTAATAAGCTCAGCAGTGCTTATGGTATTAGAACAGGAGCAAAAATTCCTCTTCATCCCTGAAGGATGACAGCAGCAAGCATGGATCACGGAATGAAGTAAGCAACTGCCACTTATGCCCTGCGTAAAACAACAACTCATTTCTAGCATTAAGTGATCTTCATGCACCACTGATAGAAATGTTAACTGGCTTTCAGTTGTACTCATGAATTCTGCTTTTTGTCATCACCCTGAAGGAAATAAGATTGGACAAGTAAGTCAGGGAAGAAAATTATTGCAAAAGGAACAGCAGAACTGACACAGCAGGCACGACCTGGCCTGCAGAATCCTAATTACAGCTCATAGTCAAAGAAAAACACCTTTTCCTTACCTCAATACTAGCTTGAGCTGACAAGAAAGAGACTCTTCAAACTTAGCACATTGGTACAGAAGTTAGTACCAAGTCACACCATGGGGTTCTACCCTTTTAAGGCCTAAAATAATTAACAAGCACCCATCAGCCACAGACCAAACCAGTATAAAGAGGGTGATAAGTGAGAGCGGGGAACAGGAACTCGTCCCACAAGGGACCCTCTGCACAGCTCCTAGTCAGACTAGTGAGCCAAAAGGAGCTGTGGTTTCCCAGCAACATGTTGCTCATTTATTGTCTTTAATTGTGAGACTCCTGAGCAGAATTTTACTGGCAAATGAGTGAATATTGCATGGCACTACATTTGTTTTATATAGACCTCTGTTTTTCAGCTTGAGACAGCCAGGTACCGAAGCACTCACCAACTAGCAGAAACTGGGTGCAATTCTTCTAGTTAAGGAGGTACTCCGCAGCTAAGAAGCTCCTCACAGAGCCAACTGAGCACAGAAAGGCAGGAAATGATGTCCCTTTCCGACCCCATCAAACAAGGACTGAGCAAGGCTTCTCCTGCTTTCCTTTTTTTTCCACCCCTTATCCAAACAGCTGCAGTATCAGACTTAGCTGCTGCCCACAACTTCTCCGAACAGCAGCAAACACAGCGGCAATTATCTTGCAAATTCCACTGTTAGCCACTGGACTGCGAGGCTGACTTGCTTCCCCCAGAGAGGGAGGGAGTGCTACTGACAAGAAGAGCAGAACAGCAGCAGCCTGTACACTCACAGACGGCTGTGTTTCAACACAGACCAGCAACGAGTTCACCTTCTAGCACCTAGCTGCCAGAAATGCATGCTTCTGTGTAAACTGAAGTTTAGATTCTGGTTCAGTGACTTCCATTCCCTTTGGGAAAATAAGAAAAATCAAGGTTTAGCCTTTTCTAGGATATAGTGAGGGATTCTGGTTTTATTTGAATATAGAATCATAGAATCAGTCAGGGTTGGAAGGGACCACAAGGATCTGACAGTTCCAAGCCCCCTGCCATGCCCAGGGACACCCTACCCTACAGGCTGCCCACAGCCTCATCCAGCCTGGCCTTAAACACCTCCAGCCATGGGACCCCTACCACCTCCCTGGGCAACCCATTCCAGGCTCTCATCACTCTCACGCTCAACAACTTCCTCCTCGCGGCCAGCCTGAACCTACCCACCTCCAGCTTTGCTCCATCCCCCTAGTCTTGTCACTCCCTGAGAGCCTAAAAAGTCCCTCCCCAGCTTTTTTGTAGGCCCCTTCACATCCTGGAAGGCCACAGGAAGGTCACCTGGGAGCCTCCTCTTCTCCAGCCTGCACAGCCCCAACTCTTTCAGTCTGTCCTCAAAGCAGAGCTGCTGCAGCCCTCTGAGCATCCTCCTGGCCCTGCTCTGGACACACTCCAGCATCTCCATATCCTTCCTGTAATGGGGGCTCCACATTTGGATGCAGTACTCCAGGTGGGGTCTCGTCAGAGCAGAGTAGAGGGGGAGAACTGCCTGGTTTAAGCAACATTTCACCTCTGATTTTAGGACTAAATCTAGGTCATGACAGCTGCCAGCAAATGTAGGTACCTGTCTTTACAAAAAGAAGTTAGAAGCCACAATATGAATGCCCCCAGTACACCAAATCCAGCAGCTGCAGGAAGGGGGATAAGGGATCAGGCAGACACGGTTTGTGCAGGTGAGGAGTGCTCTCTTTCAGCAGGTGGTTATCTTTTTGGACCGCTAGATTGTCTTAATTTTGAAAGAGAAATAAAAAGCAGTGACATGATATTTCTGACACACAACACGCTGAAGAAGACTGCCAGATGAGCTGTGCACCGAAGAACTTTTGCCAGCACTCCTCTTCATACAAGCATGCAGGTATACTGAAAGCAATCATGGCCAGAAGCTGTCACGGTAGTATCTGTAGGCAGCCCAGGTTCATTTAGATCAAACAACGATTCTTTTTCCTTGCTTGGATTTCCTACTGGCTCGCTCACAAAGCTAATGTGTGGAGATGTGCTATGAAATTATGCTTGGAACACGGCACCGGGCATGCACAATACTCATCTCGGAGTGTGACACTACTAAGGATAAGGAGGCACATAAACACGTACAAGGGAAAAAACCCAAGGCAGGGTTTCTTCAGCCCTCTTAAGACATCGATTTTAAAAAAAAGTGAAAAACCAATCCCGCAAAACAAAGCATTATCCTATTTGTGATTAGGAATCCATGCCACAGACTGTCCCCTCCTACACTTGGGGCTCAGAGCAGTCATCGCTGGGACAAACCATGTGCAAGAGCTGCTGCCAGCTTGAAGCTAAGAACCGCTAGAGATACCGAGAAGTTCACACCGTCAGAAGCGGTGAAAAATGGGCGGTTGGTGTAACGAAGCGGTCCCGCAGCCGCTTCCGCCCCTGCTTACAATCTGCGAGAGGTCCCGAGTCAGCAATTAACGCCTCAAGACGGAGAGAGGACGCTCTGCAGCCTCAATGTCCCGGCCGAGCAGGCGAGCGGGGAGAGGAGAGCGGCCGGACAGCCGCGGAGGCGGGAGCCGCACCTCTGCCTCAGCCCGCCGCCAGCCGGACACAAAGCCCGGCGGCCTGCGGCGGCCCCAGGTGCGGCTCCCGGAGCCCCTTCCCCGCCAGCCCAGGAGAGGAGGTTGGGCTTAGTGTGGGGCCATGCCCTTGGGCCGCTGGCGCGCGGGGGTCCCCCCAGACCGCCCGCCGGAACCGGCACCCTCGCCCGCCCCTTTATTTTCCTTTCCTTCCCTTCCCCTCCCGGCCTGGGGCCGCGGCGCCCACTCTCACCCATCTGCTCCCGCAGCCCCTTCAAGGAGGAAGAGCAGGACGGGGGGGCCGCGCCGCCCTCCGCCATCTTCAGCGCCGGGACGCGAGACTGCCGGCCGGGCAGAAAGGGGACGCGGGAGCGCAGTGCGCAGGCTCCACACCGCCCGCCAGCGCCGCCGCTGGGGAGGGCAGGGCAGGGCAGGGCAGCGCAACCCGCCCGGCGCCCGCCCCGCGGGGCCAGCGCTCGGCTTGGTTCGGGCCGGGGCCGGGCAGGGCGGTGTGTGGCGGGCGGGGCTCGCCGCGCCGGGGTGTAGCGATAGCCGATCGTAACCCGCGCCCCTACTCCGGCGGCTTTGGAGGCCTCAGGCTGCCGCGGTGGGTAAAGCGATTTCTCCGCCTTGCGCCATCCCGCCCAGAGCTGCAGCGGAAAGGGGCGTTGAAAAGCGGTTAGGAACGGCCGCGCCGCAGGAGCTGTCGCTGGCCTCCCTGGGCCTGGGTGGGGATCCAGCCCCTAGGCCTCATCAGGCTGGCGAGGCGTGCAGTGGCAGCCCTTCGACCACCCCAGAGGCTGCTGCACAGGTGTGAGCGATGCAGAGATTCCAGACCGCAGAGAGTGTGGTCAGGCTGCCCAGCGAGGTGGTGGAGTCTACGTCCCTGGAGGTGTTCAAGAGATGGCACTTTGGGACGCGGTTTACTGGCCACGGTGATGTTGGATTCTCTGATTGTAGAGGTCTTTTCCAACAGGAACATTTCTGTGATTCTATGAATCTAATTTATGGCCCCACAACAGCTACAAATGTTGTGCATTAAGGTGGTGAATCATTAACAGGAAGAGGATGAACAACCACTAAGGTGATGAATCTCCTGCTGGTAGGCAGCTCCCAAAGAGAGACACCTCCAGGTCACTCACCGAGTAGTGGGCAGTTATCATGGAATCACAGAGTGGTTTTGGTTGGAAAAGACCTTTGAGATCCAACCATTCTCTAACTCTGCCAACACTGCTGCTAAACCAGATCACCCAGCACCACCTCTCAGCCTCTTTAAAACAGCCCCAGGAACAGGCATTCATCCACCTCCCTTGAGAGCCCATTCCAGTCTCTGGGAGCCACGGGCTCACAGAATGTTAGGGGTTGGAAGGGACCCAAGGAGATCATCGAGTCCAACCCCCCTGCCAGAGCAGGACAATCCTATCTAACACAGATCACAGAGGAACACATCCAGACAGGCCGTGAAAGGCTCCAGAGAAGGAGACTCCACAACCTCTCTGCAGAGCCTGTTCCAGTTCTCTGTGACCCTTACAGGAAAGAAGTTTCCCCTTTTGTTGAGCTGGAACCTCCTGTGCTGCAACTCACACCCATTGCTCCTTGTCCTATCCCAGGAGCAGTGAGCAGAGCCTGCCCCCCTCTCCTGGCAGCCCTCAGATACTTAGAAACATTCATCACTTTCCCTCTAAGTCTTTTCCAGATTAAAAAGTCTCAAGTCTCGCAGCCTCTCCTCATCAGCCATGCCCTCCAGTCCCCTCATCATCCTCGTAGCCCTCTGCTGGACTCTCTCCAGCAGATCCCTGTCCCTCTCTTCTACCACTTGAAGGTCTCACCAGTTGAAACCAGTCACTGACACTTGGGGACACCACTAGTGACTGGCTGCCAACTGGATGTGACACCATTCACCACCACTCTCTGGCCCCAGCCCTCCAGCCAGTTCTTGACCCATATCAGAGTGAATCTGTCCAAGCCATGAGCTGCCAGCTGTGCCAGGAGCTTGTTGTGGCAGATGGTGTCAAAGGCTTTGCTGCAGTCCAGGTAGACTACATCCACAGCCTGCCCCAAACCCACCAGGCAGGGAACCTGATCATAAAAGGAGATCAGGTTGGTCAGGCAGGACCTGCCCTTCCTAAACCCGTGCTGGCTGGGCCTGATCCCTTGGCCGTCCTGTAGGTGCTTTGCACTTAAGATGAGCTGTTCCATGCCCTTGCCTGGCACTGAGGTCAGGCTGACAGCTCTGTAGTTTTCCGGTTCCTCCCTCCGGCCCTTCTTGTGCATTGGATCACATTGGCAGCTTCCAGTCTTTGGAGACCTCTCCAGTGAGCCAGGACTGTTGATAAATGATGGAGAGTGACTTGGCCAGCTCAGCTGCCAGCTCTCTCAGCACCCTAGGATGGATCCCATCCGGTCCCATGGACTTGTAAGCTTGGCTGGATAAGAGTTGGAGACCATTCACCAAAGTCACCTTGCTGTGGCAAGTACAATGTTGGCCTGAAGCGGCAAAAAATATAGAGCTTGATGAGCTCAAGAGGGTTTCAGCTGCTAACAATTTGCTGGGCTGGAGTGGCCCATGGTCTACAGTTGAAGAACATCCCATGTGTAGTGGTCTTCTGGAAATCTCAGTTCACTGAATTCTAAAGGAAGCTGTGGGAATACAAAGTGAAGAAGGATGGTAACAGGCAGATGCTGACCTTGGTTCCCACCAGCTGCTGGCTACCTTAGAAAGGACAGATAATGGACACCTCATTAATGAGGAGAACAAGGCGTGGTTTATGCAGATGGAGTGGGTTGTCCTTGCCTAATTATGCTAAAGTGTAGGTGTGTGCTCTATGCTCTGAGGCTATATAATGAGAGCCAAAATGATCAATAAAGGTCTCTGGCATAATTCACATTGAATCCTCTGGCATCCATGTGGCATTGCCTTTGACCACACTCCTGCAGCAAGCTAGCAGGTTTTCTGCAACAGGAAGCAGCAGACACAACAGCTCTGGGCTGAGCTGCAGAACTGAGCACTCAAAGGCTTGTGACAGGGCTGGGAGTTGAGTCCTGTGCTTCATGCACTCCTGGTCTTGTAGGTGTTTCTGAAAGACGAGTGAGGTGAGGGTGAACTGGTCAGGCCAGGAAGGATAAAATTACAGGAACCTTATGGAATGAAATCCCAGATTCTGTGTGAAACTGGACTTGTCACTTGGTTGTTATTTTGCTGCCTAGGTGGTTGTCAAGGAATTCTGGAATAGGATCACAGAGTCATAAAACAGTTGGGATTGAAAGGGACCTCTGGAGATCATCTCATTTTGCCTCTGGGTTTATGCACAGAGAAAAGCGAAAGGAAAACAGCATCTGTGGCCCTGTTGAAGGACAGGCTTTCTGAGCCTTGTGCAGAAAACTGTCAGAGGGCCAAAGAATTATCCCAGGAATGGGGAGAATGCAGAAAAAGCTGTAAGATGTAGTGTTTCAAGGAAGTAAGAAGGATCCTTACAAAAATTCAGAGCAGGGCTCCATTTTAACTTGAATATTCAGGCCACAGGCTTGCCCTGTTCTTTGTTTCTTGATTCTTGGATTGGCTTCCTCTGCTTTAGCCTATGTGCACAGAGACTCCTTTGGATGTTGTTTCTTCTCAGAGTTACAATAATACTAGTTGTTGTTATTATTATTATTATTGCCATCAGCATATTTTTTAAGGGCAGCTAAAGGAGAAATAACCCCAAATTTCCCTAGTTTAGAATCATAGAATCAAGCAGGTTGGAAGAGACTTCCAAGCTCATCCAGTCCAACCTAGCACCCAGCCCTGTCCAATAAACTACACTAAGTGTCCCGTCCAGGCTTTGCTTGAACACCTCCAGGGATGGCACCTCCACCACCTCCCTGGGCAGCCCATTCCAATGCCAATCACTCTCTCTGCCAACAACTTCCTCCTAACATCCAGCCTAGATCTCCCCTGGCACAGCTTGAGACTGTGTCTCCTTCTTCTGTTGCTGTTTGCCTGGCAGAAGAGACCAACCCCACCTGGCCACAGCCTCCTTTCAGGGAGCTGCAGACAGCTATAAGAACCACCCTGAGCCTCCTCTTCTGCAGGCTGCACACCCCCAGCTCCCTCAGCCTCTCCTCATAGGCTTTGTGTTCCAGGCCCCTCACCAGCTTTGTTGTCCTTCTCTGGACACCTTCCAGCACCTCAACATCAACTTCAACATAATTTGTGTTCATAATATGCTGTAATAACATCTTGCATTTATATAGTGCTTGCCACAGAGTAATCTAAGTGTGCTTTATACACACAATATCATTATTGTCATCATCATCCCAGAGAGGTTGTGGAGTCTCCTTCTCTGGAGACGTTCAAGGCCTGTCTGGATGTGTTTCTCTGTGATCTGTGTTAGATAGGATTGTCCTGCTCTGGCAGGAGGGTTGGAGTGGATGATCTCCTTAGGTCCCTTCCAACCCCTGACATCCTGTGAGCCTGTGATCTTTCTCTTTTTTTTAAAGGGCAGCTGAAAGGGAAATAACCCCAAATTTCCCCAGTTTGTGTTTATAACATGCTGTAATAACATCTTGCATTTATATGGTGCTTGACAGGTAGTAATCTAAATCTGCTTTATACACAGCCTGCAATTAAATTTCACTGAGAGACATTCAGATACGTTACAATAAGTACAGATGAGAAAACCTGAGTCACTGAAATCAAAGTCTCTTGTTGTGAACAAAGCAGTGTAGCAGAAGAAACACCCAAAGCAGCTGAGGTTTCTTTACTCCTCGTTTTGTCTTTTTCCATCTTCCTTTCATCGGCAGTGATCACAAAATAGCTTGGCAATGATTTGCTGCAGCATAAAGTACAGCAGGTGTGGTACAAAATGAAATGGTCAGCCTAGCTGGTAGAATATGGTAGAACTGTAATGACAGGATGAGTGGTAATGGGTTT
>WAAF01016615.1:12765-117807 GCA_013400475.1 Tricholaema leucomelas | reverse complement strand
TACTGGAAAGCCACTCCAAGGTTTCCTGGAAACTACCTCCTCTCCAGGCTGCAGAGCCCCAACTCTCTCAGCCTGTCCTCATAGCAGAGCTGCTGCAGCCCTCTGAGTATCTTGGTGGCCTCCTCTGGACTGGCTCCAGCAGTTCCACGTCCTTGTGTTGAGGGCTCCAGAACTGCACACAGCACTCCAGGTGAGGTCTGAGGAGAGCAGAGTAAAGGGGCAAAATAACCTCCCTTGCCCTGCTGCCCAGACTGCTCTTGCTGCAGCCCAGCACATGGTTGGCTTCTTAAATACATTATCACCTTCTTAAATACATTATCACAGAGGCACTGCCACCATTGCTCATGGGCTTGGCCTTGGCCAGCGGCAGATTCATCTTGGAGCTGATTGCCATTGGCTGTTGGACACAGAGAAACTTCTAGCTGCTCTTGACTGAAACCTGTACCCTCCCCTACCTGCTAAAACCTGTACCTTCCCCTACCTGCTAAAACCCTGCTATGCAAACCCAATACTTGGAGTTACTTAACATTTTGTCCTGGGGTTTTAAGGATTAAAAACCATGCAGGAAAGGAGTATAAAAAAGGTTATTGTGATATTTCCACATGTTAATAAATAAAATCTCTCTTTTTGTGTGTGTGCAGCAAATACAGGAGGAGTTGAACAAGCAGTTATTTGATAACCTAGTGAGTTTTTTGAGGCAGTCTCATCCTGACTTCCAAGAGAAGACCACAGAATGGACTCGTGGGATGAAGTCCAGAGAAATCCCTACTGCAGCTCTTGTCTTGGGTAATTGTTGTTGTTGTTGTGTACATCTGCTCAAAATTGACACAGAGAGGTCAAAGGAAAACACATTGCTGACTTCCAGCAGTTGCTGTGAGCAGTGTCAGCTTCAGAAACGTTAACAGAAGAGATTAGGCTGGGAGAAGGAAGCAGGGAAGACCTCCTGCTTTATCTCTGTGTCCAGTAAGTTAACACCTTTGCTGAAGGGCTGCTCTCCAGTTAATTTTTCAGTCACAAATCACAGGGAAATTGCCCTTTAAATTTTGTTTGTTTTTTCTTTCCCTAGGTGTAAATGTCACAGATCACAACTTGACTTTTAGGAGTCTCACTGATGTCCTTCAGAATAACATTACTCCTTATATAGCCATGCTGGAAGCCAAAAACTGTGCAGGTAAATACTGCAGTAGCTTTGCTGCTGCTCCTGGGTAAGCTGTTAATGAACTAGAAATGAGAGCTTTTGTCCTCAAATGAATAGTGGAATGGAGGGAGAGATTGTGAAGACTTCCTAAAGATTTACTCAAGCCCATGTTGACATAGCAGTAACTCCTGCTGCATTTTAAGAGATAGTCAGTTCCAGCTGAGAACAGTGAAGATGGAAATGTTGCGTAGTTGTTGCAGAATTGTCAAGGATGTGCTGCTTAGTGCATTTTGCATGTCCGAGGTGACCTTCTTGTGGCCTTCCAGGATCTGAAGGGAGCCTACAAAAAAGCTGGGGAGGGATTTTTTAGGCTCTCAAGGAATGACAGGACTGGGGGAATGGAGCAGAGTTGGAGATGGGCAGGTTCAGACTGTATGCGAGGAGGAAGTTGTTGAGCATGAGAGTGGTGAGAGGCTGGAATGGGTTGCCCAGGGAGGTGGTTGAGGCCCCATGGCTGGAGGTGTTTAAGGCCAGGCTGGATAAGGCTCTGCCCAGGCTGATCTAGGGTAAGGTGTCCCTGGGCATGGCAGGAGGCTTGGAACTAGATGATCCTTGTGGTGCCTTCCAACCCTGACTGATTCTATGCTCAATGATAGTGTGGGTTGGCTTTCCTCTTGTTTAATTGCACAGTGTGTGCATGCATTCCAGCTTTCAAATGCTTACAGGCATGTTAGTACAGTGAGGGAATGGGTAGGAATGAGAAATGGAGAAAAGAAGGCTCTGGGGAGATCTTACAGATGCATTTCAACTTCTGAAGAGGATCTGCAGAAAGTCTGGGGATTGTGTAGAAGGGCTTGTAGTAGAAGGATGAGGGGCAATGGTTTGAAACTGGAGCAGGGTAGATCTAGGTTGGATATATGGAGGAAGTTCTTTACAATGAGAGTGGTAAAATTGGAACAGGTTACCCAGGGATGTGTTGAGGCCTATCCCTGGAGGCATTCAAGGTCAAACTTGATGAGGGCTGAGCAACCTGATCTAGTTAGAGATGCCTCTGCTCACTGCAGGAGAGGGGTTGGACAAGAAGACCTTCAAAGGTCTCTTCTAAACTGATGCCTTCTAGATTGGATGAGGCCTTGAGCGACCTGTTGTAGTGAGAGGTGTCCCTGCCTATGGCAGGGAGTTGGAACTAGATGATGTTTGAGGTCCCTTCCAACTGAACCATTCTATGATTCTGTAGAATAAAATTCTGTCCTGCTCTTGTTGCTCCTTTTATTTGTTTGGTTTTTGTTTTGATGTAAAAACATTGAAGCTATGGCAGCATCCCCAGATCCAAAGTTTGGCTGTCTTAATGGTTTGAACAGCATGTGGCAGGAGTTGAGGAAAGGTGCAGGGCCAACCTCTTAACCCTCAACTGCTGCTAGCCTGATAAATTAATAGGGTAATTATTATTCCATTAACAACAATGCACCTCATGAATACCTTCAGGCTTTCTGAAGCACCAGATGTGCATTCTGGAAGGAGGAGGAGAATAATTAGAAGAGTGAAAAACTGGTAACTTGGGATAGCTTTTTAGAGGAGGAGTTGGAGAAGTGTTACTGAATAACTGAAGCCTCTTTATTGCCTGTCTCAAAATGTTTTCTCAAGGGATAAAAAACCTCATGCAAAAGCTGATGGAGCAGCTGATGAACTGCCAGATAGATGAGGAGCCCTTGGAAGATGAGGATTATGTGCAGGTGTCCCAGAAGAGAATTCGTTGTTCAATGTCTTCACTTGTCACCTGGTATGAAAGTGTAACAAAGGTAGGATGTTGGGGGTTTATTTTTGTCAAATCACCTGACCTTTAGATGCTTTGGAAGAAAAGAAGTTGAATCATTCAGGTTTCTGTGCTGTAGTGGAGAAAAAAAAAGGCCAAAAGTTGAGCTTTTCCACCAACACTAAGAAATAAGATTGAGGTGCTTCAAGAATAAATCAATAAGGTATAGAGCAAATGGGGAGTTAGTTTTTGGTAAGGTGTGGGTGTTAGAATTCTGAAAACCAAGTAAAGAGTTCTATTTTAGAGACTAAATGGGAGCTAGAAGCTTCTAATGCAAGCTCAGCTTCATTGAGAAGGAAGAGCCACGCAGGGGAAAGGCTTCTTGTTAGTACTAATGTGCCATTATGTCATCTGCCACCCACACTGCATTGCAAGGAGTTGTATTAAATCAGGCTGATGAAGTGTAAGCTTTATTTCTAGTATCAATAAAAGTTAGAACTGATTTTGTGACATCATCATACCCAGTTCAAGAGGGACAGGGATCTGCTTGAAAGAGTCTAACAAAGGGCTACAAGGATGCTGAAGCAACTGCAGCACTGCCTGAGGAGGAAAGGCTGAGGGCCCTGGGGCTACTTAGTCTGCAGAGGAGAAGGCTGAGAGGGGATCTGAGCAATGTCCATCAATAGCTGAGGGCTGGGAGGCAGGAAGGGAGGCACAGGGACAGCCTCTGCTCACTTGTGCCCTGCCATAGGACAAGAGATGGAAACTACAGCACAGGAAGTTCCTTCTCAACATGAGCAAGAACTTCTTTCCTGTAAGGGTCCCAGAGCCCTGGCACAGGCTGCCCAGAGAGGCTGTGGAGTCTCCTTCTCTGGAGCCTTTCCAGCCCTGTCTGGATGTGTTCCTGTGTGACCTGAACTAGGTGATGTGGTCCTGCTCTGGCAGGGGGGTTGGACTGGAAGATCTCCAAACGTCCCTTACAACCCCTAACATCCTGTGTTCAGAGCAGTGTGTTACAAGACAATTTAGTTAAGTAGACACTGTTTTGATTACAGAGTTGAAGACAGAGGAAATTGACAGTGTGTGTCTGACACATTGTCTCCCTCAATCTCAATAGCATGAGCTACAATAAGGCCAAATACCAGGTCCTGCACTCTGGCCACAACAACTCCAAGCAGAGCTACAGGCTTGGGACAGTGTGGCTGGAAAGCTGCCTGGCAGAAAGGGACCTGGGGGTTGTGATGGACAAGCAGCTGGATAGGAGCCAGCAGTTTGCCCAGGTGGCCAAGAAAGCCAATGGCATCCTGGCTGGGATTAGAAATGCTGTGGGCAGCAGCAGCAGGGAGGGGATTGTGCCCTTGGACACAGCTCTGCTGAGGCCACACCTCGAATATTGTGTTCAGTTTTGGGCATCTCAATACAAGAGAGATGCAGAGGTGCTGGAGCCAGTGCAGAGGAGGGCAAGGAAGCTGGGGTAGGGCCTGGGGAATAAATCTGATGAGGAGAAACTGAAGGAGCTGGGACTGGTTAGTGTGGAACAGAGGAGGCTGAGGGCAGAGCTCATTGCTGTCTGCAGCTACCTGAAGGGAGGTTGTGGAGAGGTTGGTGCTGGGCTCTGCTCACAGGGAGTTAGTGACAGAACAAGAGAGAACAGACTCAAGCTGTGACTGGGAGGGTTTAGATTGGACATGAGGAAAAATCTTTTTACAGAAAGAATGATCAGGGACTGGAATGAGCTGCCCAGGGAGGTGGTGGAGTCACCATCCCTGGATGTGTTTAAAGGCAGTTCGGATGTGGTGCTCAGGGCTATGGTTTCAGGTGCACCTTGTAGAGTAGGGTTCTGGGTTGGGCTTGGTGATCCTGAGGGGCTTTGCCAGCCTGGATGTTTGTGTGATTCTGTCATTCACTAGTTCTGTCCCACTGAGCTAATCTTAGCTGGAATTTGGCTTCTTAGAATTTGTTTATTCTTTATGCTGTGCCAAACAGAAGGAAGCAAAGTTGCAATTCTAAGAACAAACACAACTGTAGCAACAAGTTAGTCACATCACTTGGAAGGGTCATAATATCATAGATGTGATCCCATCTTTTTATTTCCCTGTCTTCTGCTTATTAATCTCTAATAAATGGCTTTAAAGAAAACAGATACTGGAACTCCAAGCAAAAGAGCATCTCCCTCTTCTAAATATGGGCAGTACCCTCCAGTTGTAGTTGTATTGAAAGATATGGAGAGTTTCAGCACAAAAGTACTTCAAGACTTCATAGTCATCAGCAGGTAACATGCTCTGATGTTTCATTCTTCCACCCCTTTAACCATTTTCTATTTGCAGCTGTTTCAAAGTGTTAACAGTGAGGCCAGGCCAGGGGTGAGCTGGAATCAAATGCTGCTGCTTTGCAAGCAAAGACCAATTTGCTAGGTTTTGGGGATAAATTATCCTAAAGCTAACTGTGGCATTCAGAACCAGAGTGCCTAAGAGGCTGGGCTGAGATCTTGGGTGCCTGGTTTGATTCTTTGCAGAAGAGGATTTATTGGTGTTGGTTGTTACAGAATCTGAGAGTGTGGAACTCATTATTTCAGATACTTAGAACTTCCTTCTGTAGACCTTTGTTTTCAGAGGTTTGGGTTGGTTTGTTTGGGGGCTTCTTTTGTATGACTACTGTTGTAATGCTGCTAAAGCTTACAAATAGGAGTAGGTAAAACTCACCCAGAGAATTACTGAGTGCTGGCCAGAATCTGTTGTGAGTAGCTGACTACTTCAAGTGCACCTCTGCTTCTGTCCTTCCTTAACCTGTCTTAGTATCACCTCCTGCATTCTAATAAAGAAATCATTTTCTTCTCCAAAAATAAAAGCATAGAATCATTGAATGCTCTGGGCTGGAAGGGACCTCCAAAGCTCATCCAATCCAACCCCCCTGCAGTCAGCAGGGACATCTTCAATTAGATCAGGTTGCCCACAGCCCTGTCCAGCCTCAACTTTGAATATCTGCAGGGATGGGGTCACAACCACCTCCCTGGACAACCTGTTGCAGTGCTCCAGCACCCTAATGGTGCAGAACCTGTTCCTAACATCCAATCTCAATCTGCTGTGCTCTGGTTTGAAGCCACTGTCCCACAGTCCTTTGCAAACAGTCTCTCTGCAGCCTTCTTGGATATCTTGCACTCAGTCTCCAGGTTAAAATTCCAGTTGCAGCAGAACTGGGACTGCAGTTGTACACTTATCTGCAGAGTGCACATGGACATTACCTCTAAACGACCCTGGGCAACTTCACTAGCTGAGAGACCCCCAATGAAAACAATTTTCCCACTTCAAATCCAACAGCTGGATTCTCTAGGGAGCATTTCAAGAAGTAAAATCAGAACTGTATGCAATTATCTGGAAATAATTAGGAGGTAAGGCAGTGGAAAATGAGGTTTTAATGGGTTTAAGTGTTTAATTTTGCTTGTTGTGGCAAAGATAAAACACCTAATGATGAGCATATGGGCTAGAGATGAAGGCCAGTTCCAGCCTGTCAGTCTGCTACTTGCAAATGCACTTGTTTCAATAACAGATGATGTGTCTCCTCAGAAAAAAGATTAGAGGGCTCAAATGACCTTACAGGTAGAGATTGTCTTGAGGAAATTACATGATGGGGAAAGTGCTTACAGAGTTGTGTAATATTTTGAGAGAATATGTTTGGGATAGTGGCAGAATTGGGTTTGTTCTCCCCTTTTCAGTCTTGAACGTTTAATAATGAAGGTGAACTGGGAGAGGTTATTTATCTTAATCACAAGATTCAATTTCTCTCCAATATTATTTCAACAGCAATATACAAAGCTTGGGTTTAGATTTAGAATCATAGAATCAGTCAGGGTTGGAAGGGACCACAAGGATCAGCCAGTTCCAACCCCTCTGCCATGGGCAGAGACACCTCACTCTAAGTGAGGTCCAGAGCCTCCTCCAGCCTGGCCTTAAACACCCCCAGGGATGAGGCTCTCACAACCTCCCTGGGCAACCCATTCCAGTCTCTCACCTCTTCATGCTGAAGAGCTTCTTCCTAACATCCAGTCTGAATCTACCCATTTCCAGCTTTGTTCCATTCCCCCAAGTCCTATCACTACTGACAGCCTAAAAAGAGTCCTTGAAAGGCTCCAGAGAAGGAGACTCCACAACCTCCCTGGGCAGCCTGTGCCAGTGCTCTGGGACCCTTACACTAAACAAGTTCCCCCTTGTGTTGAGGCAGAACCTCCTGTACTGCAGCTTACACCCATTGCTCCTTGTCCTACCCCAGGGAGCAGTGAGCAGAGCCTGTCCCCCCACTCCTGGCAGCCCTCAGATACTTACAAACATTGATCAGATCCCCTCTCAGTCTTCTCTTCTCCAGACTAAACAGCCCCAGGTCCCTCAGCCTCTCCTCATCAGCCATGCCCTCCAGTCCCCTTATCATCCTCATAGCCCTCTGCTGGACCCTCTCCAGCAGATCCCTGTCCCTCTGCAACTGGGGAGCCAAAAACTGAACACAGTATTCAAGATGAGGTCTCAGGAGGGCAGAGCAGAGGGGGAGGAGACCCTCCCTTGATCTGCTGGACACACTCTCCCTAATACACCCCAGGATCCCTCCTAACTGCAAAGATGCTTTTCATGCCACTCCCTGAAGCTTGTATCCCAAAATACAGTTGAATTTGCTCTTCTGCTCTAGGGCTTTAAATGCCTGCCTTTCTATTGCATTTTACTCCACATCAAAACTCTTGGTTTACTGACAACAAATCTTTTCATTTCTTCCTTTTCTGCATCTAAGCTCCTTGCAGCAGTACAAACACAACGAATTTGTTTCATGATTTTGTCTGATGTAAGTCTTATGTTTGGGTTTGTTGTTTTTTTCCCCTCCCCTCTCCCACAATCCAGTGAACATATCCACGAACTACCTCTAGTAATGGTTTTTGGAATTGCTACATCTCCAATGATGATCCACAATGTGCTTCCTCACTCTGTTTCCTCCTTGCTCTGCATAGAGCTTTTCCAGTCCCTTTCCTGTAAGGAGCACCTGTCTACTGTAATTGACAAGGTAAAGATCTCCTTTCTCAACAGGTGGAACCTGTGTAAATTCAAATTCAGTGAGAATCATAGAATGGTCTGGATTGGAAGGGAAGCTTTGGTTTGCTTTGCTTTAACCATTTAGTTTGCTTTCCTGAGAATGACTTATGAGCCCTACCAGACTTTCTTTATGTTGCTGTTTAAGTCTGGCTCATGGTTCCAAACATTATAACTCTGTATCCAGCACATGTTTTTTGGTAGAACAGCAGAACAGCTTTCATGGTTGATTCGGCAGGAAAATGTGAGGGACATCTATCCAAGTTAGCATAAAATTGTCTGACTTGGAAGGGACCTCCAAAGCTCATCCAGTCCAATCCCCTCTGCACTCAGCAGGGACATCCTCAACTACAGCAGGTTGCCCCCAGCCGTCTCCCGCCTCAGTATCTGCAGGCATGGGGACACAACCACCTCCCTCAGCAACACGTTGCAGTGTTCCAGCAGTCTCATGGTGCAGAACCTGTTCCTAACATCCAATCTCAATCTGCTCTGCTCTAGTTTGAAGCCATTGCCCTCCTCCTGTCCCTGCAGCCCTTTGCAAACAGTCTCTCTGCAGCCTTCTTGCAGCCCCTTCAGGCACTGGCAGGCTGCTGTTAGGTCTGCCCAGAGCCTCCTCTTCTGCAGGCTGCACACCCCCAGCTCCCTCAGCCTGTCTCTGTAGCAGAGCTGCTCCAACCCCCTGAGCATTTGGTCCTCCTCTGGTCGTGCTCCATCAGGGTGTTCCCAAAGTTCCAAAGCTGTTGTAGATTTCAGGGTTATTCCTCCTCAAAGCTGTAGAGCAGCTTAATACTGAGAGCTGCCTCCTCACATCGGGACACACTCACACAGCTGCTTCCATCTTTCATTTACATTGACAGCTGTGCACGCAGAGCTGGGTTTTGACATTCCCACCTCTACCTTAAAAGTAGTGCTTTGATTTGAGTTTTCCTTTGCTCCAGTAAAAGATTGCTTTACACATAGGAAAATGCAGCTCAGCCTGAATTTTGCTGCCTGTCAAAAATCAGGAATTCTCCTTGCAGACACTGTGCCTGTCTGATTCTTGGTACACCCCTTGGAACAGGATTTGTTAGACCTGTGCTGAAAGTTGTGCTAGCAACGAGATGGGGCTTGTTACACTGCTCTCTTTAGAAGTTTAACACTACTGTTGTGTTTATTTTTAAGCTAAACTACCTTCAGCTGTTGCATATTAGCTCTCTCTATGAGTTTAACACTACTGTTGTGTATATTTTTAAGCTAAACTACCTTCAGCTGTTGCCTATGAGCAAAAGGTACTTAGAAAAGTGCAGTGGAGGAATCAACTGCAAATCAAACCTTGGCAAGCAGAACTCCTTGGGTTAGAACTTGGCAGTGTATTTAGGTGAATGTTAACACATCATGAGTTGTATCAAATTGCACATGGAAATTTTGCTGACTTGAATTCAGGTAAAGAATTTCTGCTGTGATAACTTCTCCTCTTTTTTTTTCTCTCCCTTTAGCTGCTTCTGACCCCACAGTATCCCTTTAAACTGGGTGAGAAAGCTCTGCAGGTTCTCATCAACATATTCTTGTACCATGATTTTTCTGTCCAGAATTTTATCAAAGGATATCAGGTAGGCAATGGTAATAAGAACTCAAATTATGTTTGTGAAAACCTTACTGGGCACTGAAAGATTTCTTAGTTCCTCATCTTACTGTCCTCTGGAAACTGCAGACAGGTAGATGTTGGAAAATGAACATCTCAACTGATAAGGTTTTAAGGGGAAACTTGTAGGACAGGTATGAAGAAGCAGGTAAAAGCTTACTCTGCCACCAGATACATTTAAAGGTTATATTTAGAAGGGTGACTCCTGCCTTAGTGGCTAGGAAGTCAAATGCTTTTGTTATAGGTCAACTTGTAGCTTCAAACGCCCCTTGCAGAACCCTCCAGCTGCGATTCTCTGTCCCAAGTCCTGGTACTCTGTGTTGTCATGGTGCAGGTAGGCTACAGCAGTGTCTCTTCCCTGCTTGAACTCTTCTGACACAGTTTCTAGATGCACACTCCTTCCCTTTTCAGGGAAACAGGAGCTGTAGAGTTGCTCAGCTGGTGGCTTGGACTAAGTGGTGCTTGTATTCCAAGCAGCTGTGCAGCAGCACAGGAGTTAAATTTGCCCTCTCAGAAAGCAAAGTGGAAGACTTCAAAGTTTCCAAAATGAGTCTGCACTGGAGCATGATAGTTCTGTTTCTATTGGCTTATATAGATCTTCATACCTAGATGTAGTTTTCTCTCTGAGTCTCCTGGTAGCTTCTGGGTTTTTTTATTGAGTGGCTGCCACACCAGAAGGCTGTGCTGCCATTCAGCCAGGCTTAGGCTGCAGGGTTGGACAGGGAGAAACTGAATGAAGTTCAACAAGGGCAAGGAGAGAGTCTGGTACCTGGGAAAGAACAGTTCCATGAAGCAGGATAGGTTGGGGCCTGACCTGTTGGAATACAGTGAAGGGGAAAAGGACCTGGGGGTCCTAGTGGGTGGGAGGTTGAGCGTGAGCCAGCAGTGTGCTCTGGTGGCCAAGAAGGCCAATGCCATTCTGGGGTGGGTTAGAGGGGCTGTGGTTAATAGGTTGTGAGAGGTTCTCCTGCCCCTCTGCTCTATGCTGGTGAGGCTGCATCTGGAATCTTGTGGCCAGTTCTGGGCCCCCCAGTTCAAGAGGGACATAGATCTGCTTGAAAGAGTCCAGCACAGAGCCACAAAGATGATGAAGGGAATGGAAGATCTTCCTTAGGAGGAGAACCTGAGGGAGCTGGGGCTGTGCTGCATGGACAGGAGGAGCCTGAGAGGTGACCTCATCAGTGTTTATAAATAGGTAAAGGTGAGTGCCAGGAGGCTGGAGCCAGGCTCTGCTGGGTGATGCCCAATGAACAGGACAGGGGGCACTGGGTAGAAGTTAGAGGCATAGGAAGTTCCATGGAAACATGAGGAGGATTTTTTTTCCCTGTGAGGGTGATAGAAGCCTTGAAGAGGCTGCTCAGGGAGGTTGTGGAGTCTCTCTCTCTGGAGATATTCAAAAGCTGCCTGGATGTGTTCCTGTGTGCTCTGCTCTAGGTGATGCTGCTCTGGCAGGGAGGTTGGACTGGATGAGCTTTGGAGGTCCCTTCCAGCCCCTGACATTCTGTGATTGGATAAGAGTTCTAGTTTGAATCTCCCCTCTGCCAGTTGAAACCCATTCCTCCTCGTCCTGTCATTACAAGACCTTGTCAATAGTCCTTCCCCAGCCTTCTTGTAGGTGCCCTTCAGATACTGGATGGCCACAAGAAGGTCTCCTGGGTGCCTTCTCCTCTCCAGACTGAACAGCCATCCTCTCATTATGTCTAGGAGGGATGTTAACTCTTCTGTTGTAAAAGCTTTGAGTGAGGCAGTCTGTTTTAACATATAGATGTGCCAAGTAAGTGCTGCCATGCTGCAAACATGCAGTGCAGCTGTGAAATCAGTGATGAATTGTGTTTGTGTCTGTGCACAGCAAGAGCTTAGCAGGGTATTTTTGTGCACAGGAAACAGAAATTGAAATTAGGAGGTGATAAGTTGGCTGCTTCTTCGTGTTGTTCATACGTTTAAATATGCTCTTTGTTTTATTTGGGAGTGTCAGAGCTGAATATTTAACCTAAAGAANGAAGAGACCAACCCCCACCTGGCTACAGCCTCCCTTCAGGTAGCTGTAGACAGCAATAAGGTCACCCCTGAGCCTCCTCTTCTGCAGGCTGCACACCCCCAGCTCCCTCAGCCTCTCCTCATAGGGTTTGTGTTCCAGGCCCTTCACCAGCCTTGCTGCCCTTCTCTGGACACATTGCAGTGGACAGAAAATATCTGACAAGCTGTAGTTAGGTGACTGAGGAGGGAAAGATGAGGAGCTGAAAATAAATGGCACCTACAGCAAAAGAACTCAAATATATGGCTACTTAAAGTTGAATAATTGCTCTCCTGGAGTGGCTTATGGAATAGTTTTGAACTGCAAATGGTTTCCTCTCTTTTTTTAAGGGGTACCATAACTACCATTGGTAGTATCTGCAGCACAGGATTAAGCAAGCATTAAAAGGCAGATAGAGCAGGGAAGGGGGAATTTTGTTAAGGCTATTTCTTGCTTTGTTTTTCAGCTGTGTATTGTGGAGCACTTCTATTCCCAGCCCCTTAGTGTCCTGTGTTGCCAGCTGGCAGATGCCAAGACGCGAGCAAATGCCCTGTCGCACGATCAGTGTGAGAACGTTCGGAGACTGCCCTCCTTTAGAAGGTAAAAGGGGAGGTACATGTGTGGATGATCTTCTGTTTAGTCAGCTTTAAAAAAGAAAGGAGGGATCTGTAAAGGCAGCTCCATGAAAACTGTACATCACTTGTGTGTGTATGAGTCTGCTCAGGCAGCTTAGCCTGCAGACGAGGAGGCTGAGAGGGGATCTGAGCAATGTCTATCAAGAGCTGAGGGCTGGAGGTCCCGAAAGGACAGGGACAGTCTCTGCTCACTTCTGCCCTGCCATAGGACATAAGACAAGGGATGGAAACTGCAGCACAGGAAGATCCACCTCAACATGAGCAAGAACTTCTTGGCTGTAAGGGTCATGAAGCACTGGCACAGGCTGCCCAGAGAGGTTGTGAAGTCCTCTTCTCCGGAGCCTTTCCAGCCCTGTCTGGATGTGTTCCTGTGTGACCTGAGCTGGATTCTCTGGCGATGCTCTGGCAGGAGGGTTGGACTGGAAGATCTGCAGAGGTCCCTTCCAACCCCTAACATCCTGTGCTCCTCTGATGTTTCTCAGGGTAAAAAAGGAGTAGAATTCTAAGGAATTTCAGGAAACCTTAACCTTCTGGCCTAGAGACTACAGCCTCTGGGATGTGTCATGTCCTCGAACTTGTTCTTATTGCAGACAAATAAACATACACCATTTGGCAACTTATTTGGACTTGGAGCATCATCTGTAGGGCTTTAGAGTGGCCTTTCATAGAGTCATAAAATGAGTCAGCGTTGGAAGGGACCACAAGGATCATCCAGCCTGGCCTTAAACACCTCCAGGGATGAGGCTTCCACCACCTCCCTAGCCAACTCATTCCAGGCTCTCACCACCCTCATGCTGAAGAACTTCCTAACATCCAGTCTGAATACACCCTTTTCTAGCTTTGTTCCATTCCCCCCAGTCCTATTATTACCTGACAGCCTAAAAAATCCCTCCCCAGCTTTCTCGTAGCCCCCTGCAGATCCTGGAAGGCCACAAGAAGGTCTCCTGGGAGCCTTCTCTCCTCCAGACTGAACAGCCTCAACTCTCTCAGCCTGTCTTTGTAGGAGAGTTGCTCCATCCCTCTGATCATCCTCCTGGCCCTTCTCTGGACACCTTCCAGCACATCCATGTCCCTCTTGTCCCAGGGGCTCCAGAACTGGATGCAGTACTGCAGGTGGGGTCTCAGCAGTGTGGAGTAGAGGGGGAGAATCACCTCCCTGGCCCTGCTGGCCACACTTCTGCTGCAGCCCAGGCTCTGGTTGCTCTCTGGGCTGCAAGTGCACACTGCTGGCTCCTGTTGAGCTTCTCATCCACCAGCATCCCCAAGTCCCTCTCCTCAGGGCTGCTCTCAAGCCAGTCCCTGCCCAGCCTATATTGGTGCTTGGCATTGCTTCAACCTAGAGGCAACTTGCTGCATTTTGCTCACCCTACATAAAAACTTCCCCAAGAAAGCCTTATAGCAGCATGAAGTTTCTAGTTTGGTTGTTGGGGTGTTGTTTTTTGTAGTGTTTGGGTGGTTGTGTTTTTTGTTGGTTTGGGTTTTTTAACCTAATCATACTTTGCATTATAATATTTATGTTCCTTTTCCTTGGGGTTCTAGTTATTGGGTGGCTGTTGGTTGTGGTTTTGTTATTTTGGGTATTTTAACCAAATCACACTTTGCATTCTGATCTTTATGTGCTTTTTCCTTGCCATCAGGTATGTGGAAAGTCAAGTGGCAGAGAAACAGATTGCACTGCTGACAGAAGACAGCTGCTTAAAGGTAAACTTCTCAGAATGTCTTTGGAGAACAAAAATAACTCAGTCTCAATATATTAGCTTGTGGAGCACAAGCTAACTGGGAGGTGCCCAGAGAAGGGCCATCAGGATGATCAGAGGGCTGGAGCTGCTCTGCTGTGAGGACAGGCTCAGAGAGTTGGGGCTGTTCAGTCTGGAGAAGAGAAGGCTCCCAGGAGACCTCATTGTGGCCTTCCAGTATGTGAAGAGGAGTACAAGAAAGTTGGGGAGAGACTTTTTGGGGTGTCAGGTAGTGATAGGACTGGGGGGAATGGAGCAAAACATGAAATGGGTAGATTCAGATTGGATATTATGAAGAAGTTCTTCAGCATGAGGGTGGTGAGAGACTGGCACAGGTTACCCAGGGAAATGATACAAGCCTCATCCCTGGAGGTTTTTAAGGCCAGGCTGGATGTGGCTTTGAGCAATCTGACTTAGTGTGAGGTGTCCCTGCCCATGGCTGGGACAGGCTGGAGCCAGGCTCTGCTGGGTGATGCCCAATGCCAGCACAAGGGGCAATGAGTGGAAGCTGAGGCAGAGGAAGTTCTGTGGTAACATGAGGGAAATGTTTTCCCTGTGAGGGTGACAGAATCCTGGAAGAGGCTGCCCAGGGGGGTTGTGGATTCTCCCTCTCTGGAGATATTCCAGAGCTGCCTGGATGTGTTCCTGTGTGATCTGCCCTGGGTGCTGCTGCTGTGGCAAGGGGGTTGGACTGGAGGAGCTGTGGAGGTCCCTTCCAGCCCCTGACATTCTGTGATGCTGTGACTGAAGGCACAGCACACCACTGTGCCAAGACTTCAGAGTCGTTTTAAGTACTCCCCAAGTGTTTTAAATGGATGGATGTCAGCAGCACTTACAAACCAACATTCTCTCACTGCAGGAGACAGTACAGGAGTTGCTGCAGGACTTGCACATTTACCATGAAAATTACATCTCAGCTCTCAGATGTCTTCATGTTTTCACATCTTTTCTTCCAAAGCATCCTTTGGGCAAGCAGGTGATGTACTCTTTCATTTTAGTGGACATGGGGGTTGTTGTTTCAAAGTATGATCTGAATATTTATGCTTTGTCTTTTTCTGTTCTTAACATGAAAACAGGTGCTTGCTTCTTCTGAGCACAGGGTAACAGGCATGTGGTTTCTTCAGTGCTGTGGATGATACCTTGTCAGCCAACAGGAAGAAGCCAGCAATGTGCTCTTGTGGCCACAGGAGCCAATGCCATTCAGGGGTGTATTAGAAGGGCTGTGGATAGTAGGTCAGGAGAAGTTCTGCTGCCCCTCTACTCTGCCCTGCTGAGGCCACCTCTGGAGTGCTGTGTCCAGTTCTGGGCCCCCCAGTTCAAGAGAGACATGGAACTGCTTGAGAGAGTCCAGTGCAGAACCGCAAAGATGATAAAGGGAATGGAACAGCTCTGTTAGGAGGGGAGACTGAGGGAGTTTGGGCTCTTTAGCTTAGATAAGAGGAGACTGAGAGGTGACCATGTCAATGTTTAGAAATAATCTAAAGGGTGAGTGCCAGGAGGCTGGAGCCAGGCTCTGCTGGGGGATGCCCAGTGAACAGGACAAGGGGCACTGGGTAGAAGTTAAGGCATAGGAAGTTCCTTGTAAATATGAGGATTTTTTTTCCCTATGAGGTTGACAGAAGCCTGGAAGAGGCTGCCCAGGGGGGCTGTGGAGTCTCCCTTTCTGGAGATACTCAAGAGCTGCCTGGATGTGTTCCTTTGTGATCTGCTCTAGGTGATGCTCTGGCAGGGGGTTTGACTGGATGAGCTTTGGAGGTCCCTTCCAGCCCCTAACATTCTGTAATTCTGTGATTCCTAGAAACCAACTGAGAGACCTCCTGCCCTGTAATCTGCCAGGGGTTCAGGAGCATGGTTCAGTAGTTCAGTGGCAGTTACAACTGAGCACAAACACACTCCTGTTAGCAAACAAGAAGAAGCAGGGTAGAAGCACCAAGATGGCAGTGAGCTGTGTGTGTGCCAAGGTGACAGGCTGCACAGGGGGGTTGTGGAGTCTCCCTCTCTGCAGATACTCAAACCCCATCTGTGATTCTGTGTAGGAGTTTCCAGGAGGAGGCAGGTGCACAGATAAGCAGAAGACTGCACATTGCCTTTCCTCACATCAAGGTTTCTCTGTTTCTACCACCTGTTAGCTCACTTGACAAATTCAGATGAAAAGACTTAAGTTCTGGCAACCTTCTGTAGAGAATGAAATGACAGAAAGGGAGCAGTGATAACTGCTCTTAATAGCCATATTGCTCTGATGTCTTGAATCCTACCTGTCATGCTAAGCAGTTTCTCCTTCCCTAAAAGAGCAATGTGTTCTGTGCACGTGCACTTGTCTGTTGGCTCTCGCTGTGTACTGCACTGCTATTAGAATCTGTCCCTGCTTACAAAATCAGGAGGAGCTGTCCCAGTATTGGAGGATAAAAAAATCTACCTGGGGCATTTGATTAGTTTGTTCTCTGCTGACCTGATTGTTAGGTGTTTTGAACCAAGCACAGAGCAGCAGTACAGGTTAGGAGAGCAGCCCTGTGGAGAAGGAGCTAGGAGTGCTGGTGGACATCCTGTTCTGCTTGGGACAACAATGTGCCCTGCTGGCCAAGAAGGCCAGTGGGGTCCTGGGGTGCATTAGGAAAAATGGGTCTAGCAGATTGAAGGAGGTTCTCCTCTCCCCTCTACTCTGCCTGCTGAGGACCCACCTGGAATACTGAACCCAGCTCTGGGCTTCCCAGTTCAAGAGGGACAGGGATCTACTGGATACAGTCCAAGGGAGGGCTACAGGGATGCTGCAGGGACTGGAGCACTGCTTGATGAGGGAAGGCTGAGAGCCCTGGGGCTGCTTAGGCTGCAGAGGAGAAGGCTGAGAGGGGATCTAATGAATGTTTATCAACAGCTGAGGGCTGGGGGTCAGGAAGGAAGGGACAGGGACAGGCTCTGCTCACTTGTGCCATGCCGTAGGACAAGGGGCAAGGGATGGAAACTACAGCACAGGAAGTTCCACTTAACCATGAGCAAGAACTTCCTGACTGTAAGGGTCCCAGAGCCCTGGCACAGGCTGCCCAGAGAAATTGTGGAGTCTCCTTCTCTGGAGCCTTTCCAGCCCTGTCTGGATGTGTTCCTGTGCTAGATCACAGAATCACAGAACTTTAGAGGTTGGAAGAGACCCCCAGAGATCATCCAGTCCAACCCCCCCTGCCCAAGCAGGATCACCCAGGGCAGTTTGCTCAGGAACACATCCAGGCAGGTTTTGAAAGCCTCCAGAGAAGAAGGCTCCATAACCTCTCTGGGCAGCCTGTTCCAGTGAACAGACTGCTATGGTCGGTCCTGCTCTGGCAAGGGGGTTGGCCTGTTAAGATCTCCAGAGGTCCCTTCCAAGCCGTAGCGTCCTGTGAGCCTGTGAACACTGGAAGCTTAGCTTTGCCCCTAGTGCTTTTGCAGTCACACAGTATCACAGTATCATCAGAGTTGGAAGAGACCTCACAGATCATCTCTGGCAAACAAGCTCCAAAGGAGTGACACATTCTTTTGAAAAGCTTCTTTTAAGAGTTCCACTTCACTTTGTTTGTAAAACACTTTCTCCTTTTCTCACCTTCTGCATAACAGATCAGGGAGCTGCACTGTACATGTTTGGAAGACCGAGTGTGGGAGACGGAGGAGTATGAGTCATCTCTCCAGCTAGCAAGGTGATTTCTTCCTTAACCACTTCTTTTGTTTGTTTCAACACCACTGCACAGGTGCAGAATGTCAGCCAGTGGTTATCCTGAAAGGGATTGTTTGCAAGCATCCCTCACTGTTGTCCTGGCTTTGTCTTTCTACCTTAACTGCTGCCTTTGTCTTTCTACCCATTTGCCCTAAAACCCAAGCAGGTTCTAATATCTCTTATGCCCTGTGTAATTATGTTGAAACCACTGCGATTACTCTGTGTGAATGAGAACATCAGCTCAGTTGAGTTGTGTCTTTTAAGCTGTGATAGTGTTAGATATTATCGACCAAATTATAGACATTAGCAACCAAATTATTCATTTGAGTTGGCCTAAAGTTAATCTCTCTGCTGTGAAAATTAGAACCTGTTCCAGATGAGTAGCTGAGACCTTTCTTGTTTTTCAGTTGTGCTGCTTACCCCTTGCCTCCTTTGCCTAACATGAATCATAGAATCAACCAGGTTGGAAGAGACCTCCAAGCTCATCCAGTCCAACCTAGCACCCAGCCCTTGACAATCAACCAGACCATGGCACTAAGTGCCCCAGCCAGGCTTTGCTTCAACACCTCCAGGGACAGCAACTCCACCACCTCCCTGGGCAGCCCATTCCAATGCCAGTCACTCTCTCTGCCAACAACTTCCTCCTAACATCCAGCCTAGACCTGCCCTGGCACAACTTGAGGCTGTGTCCCCTTGTTCTGTTGCTGGTTGCCTGGCAGCAGAGCCCAACCCCACCTGGCTACAGCCTCCCTTCAGGTAGCTGCAGACAGCAATGAGCTCTGCCCTGAGCCTCCTCTGCTGCAGGCTGCACACCCCCAGCTCCCTCAGCCTCTCCTCACAGGGCTGTGCTCCAGGCCCCTCACCAGCCTTCCTGCCCTTCTCTGGACACCTTCTGGACACTCAACATCTCTCTTGAATGGAGGAGCCCAGAACTGGACACAGCACTCAAGGTGTGGCAGTTTGTACATGGGCTGAGTTATTTTCTTGTGAGCCTGCACTTGTCTAAATGTTTAAAATGAAAAAGTCATCTAAGCTAATTTTCTTAACAGAAAACCTTCCAGCTGTAGTGTTGCAGCTACAGACTATTAAATCTCCTTTATCACAGGCAGTGGCTGTGCCCTCATAGCTGCCTTCACTCAAAGAATAAATCAGTTCTGCTGCACAAGGAGTTGACACTACACTGCTGCCTTAACTGCATTCTTCAGAAGCTCCTGAGCTCTGGGGTGTCTGATAATAAAACTGCATTTAACAAACCCACCTCAGTGGTGGGTGGAGGATAACTTCCTGGGCTGACATACACAAGGATGCATACACTTCAAAGTGTAATTCTGCCATACCAAGTGGTTCTTGGCTGGATGTTAGGAGGAAGTTCTTCACAGAGAGAGTGATTTGCCATTGGAATGGGCTGCCCAGGGAGGTGGTGGAGTCACCATCCCTGGAGGTGTTCAGGAGAAGACTGGATGAGGCACTTAGTGCCATGGTCTGGTTGACTGGATAGGGCTGGGCGATAGGTTGGACTGGATGAGCTTGGAGGTCTCCTCCAACCTGGTTGATTCTATGCTATTCTTATGCATTGCTGCTGCACTTTATTGTTCATCCTCATCCCTTTCAAAGAATTGCATGCTTTATTTTGTCATCTGTGCAGCCTTTCCTCCTTAATCCTCCTCTGACCATCCTGACTCTTGACAGCACTCAATCACCTGTCAGCCCTTGCCCACAAATGTGTCACTTTGCTTTCCTCTGCTGTCTGTTCTGCAATCCTCTAATAACTCCTGGCCGTTTTTCCCTCTCTCTTTTTATTATCCTGCTTTTAATGTGCTTTTTTTTCCCACCCTGAATTCATCTCTTCTGTCATCTCAAAGTTGATGCTGCATCAGATTCTGGCTCACTCCCCCTTTATTCTTATCTGTTCATCTCTCTCCCATTTTACCTCTGGCCCTGGCTCCCACTGTGGGAGCTTCTGATAGAAAAACAGTGATCACAGACATTCCTTTCATAGATATCTTCTTTTTGTCTTTACTTTTAGTTTGCTTTATTCCTCCCCTGTTTTTAAACCCAGCAATACTGTGAGTTTTCTGACCAAGCTCCTTCAAAACAATCCTTTCAAATATCTGAGTAGCTGATTTTAGTTGTGGTTTGTTGGTGCTTCTTTTTTTGCCTTCAGCTTGTAATTCCCTTTGCCATTTTCCACACATTTCCTCTTGTCTCTGCTTTTTCTGCACAGAACCTTGCTGTTATCTTTCAGAAGAAAAAGATAATGTGGGAGCTTTCCCCTTCCACTCACTATCTTCATTCCCCCCTCTTTGCTCAGGAATGGAAGTTATTTGCTGTTCCTTACATTCCCAGGGGCAACAGCAACTATGTTCCATTCTTTCCCATCAGCTTTTCAATGTTGATAATGGAGTCCTCATTTCCTCCCCCCCCCCCCACTTCTATTTAGAGACTAAATAATAGAGAATCTTTTTGTTAGCTTATTTCTTGACTTCTAACAAAGCCTCTTTTTGCTCTTCAAGCTTGATAAGTGCAGCTTTCAGTTGTTACATTCAGTTTCTTTTCTGGCTGATTCTGCATTTCTCCACTTCAGGAGGACAGGCTCAGAGAGGTTGGGGTTGTTGAGTCTGGAGAAGAGAAGGCTCCCAGGAGGCCTTCTTGTGGCCTTCCAATAGCTGAAGGGAGCCTACAAGAAAGCTGCTGAGGGATACCCTAAAGGGTGTCAGGTAGTGATAAGACTGGGGGGGATGGAATCAAGCGAGAGGAGGAGAGATTTAGCTTAGACATGATGAAGAACCACCAACCCCCCCTGCCATGGGCAGAGACACCTCACACTACAGCAGGTTGCTCACAGCCACATCCATCCTGGCCTTAAAAACTTCCAGGGATGAGGCTTGCACCAGCTCCCTGGGCAACCTATGCCAATCTCTCACAACCCTCATGATGAATAACTTCTTCCTAACATCCAATCTAAATCTCCTCTAGCTTGGATCCATTCCCCCCTGTCCTGTCACTGCCTGACACCCTAAAAAGTCCCTCCCCAACTTTCTTGCAGCCCCCTTCAGATACTGGAAGGCCACAAGAAGGTCTCCTTGGAGCCTTCTCTCCTCCAGACTGAACAACCCCAACTCTCTAAGCCTTTCCTCACAGCAGAGCAGCTCCAGTCCTCTGATCATACTCATGGCCCTTCTCTGGACACCTTCTAGCACCTCCAGATCTGTCTTGTAACAGGGGCTCCAGGTGGATGCAGTACTCCAGGTGGGGTCTCAGCAGTGGGGAGTAGAGGGGCAGAAATCATCCCTCTAAAAAAACGTTGGCCTTTCCCAATTACAGCAATCCACATCTCTTACTTCTCCCTACGGGAGGTGTTTGAACTGTTGCAGTGTTTTGTCTGCCCTGGAAGAAGGCTCTCTTGTTTATCCACTACATTCTACCAGACTGTTTCACAATGTTTCCTAGGCTTTTGTGCGCTCAAGGTCACCCTTTCCAGAACTCCTGACGCTCCTCTGCACAAAACAAATGCATCTGAAGGTAGCATTTGCAAAACTCCATGGAAGATTTCAGTTTCTACCCTTTACAAGCATTTAGCTTCAACTACCATTGAGGAACTAGAGCACAAATTGGTAGCACCTTGTCTAAATTCTTCCTTAAAGCACTTGCAGCTGTTTAAGAAGCCCAGTCCCTACTGCAGTGATCATCAGAAGATCACAGGATGTTAGGGGTTGGATGGGTCCTCCACAGACCATTGAACCCAACCCCCCTGCCAGAGCAGGACCATAGGCTTTAGTTCAGGTCACACAGGAACACATCCAGACAGGGCTGGAAAGGCTCTAGAGAAGGAGACTCCACAGCCTCTCTGGGCAGCCTGTGCCAGGGCTCTGGGACCCTTACACTCAAGAAGTTCTTGCTCATGTTGAGGTGGAACTTCCTGTGCTGTAGTTTCCATCCCCTGTCCTATGGCAGGGCACAAGTGAGCAGAGGCTGTCCCTGTCCCTTTCTTCCTGGCACCCAGTCCTCAGATATTGTCAGACATTTATCTCAGCCTTCTCTCTGCAGCCTAAGCAGCCCCAGGGCTCTCAGCTTTCCCTCATCAGGCAGTGCTGCAGTCCCTTCAGCATTCTTGTAGCCCTCTGTTGGACTCCCTCCAGTTATCTACTGCAGTCTCTCTTCAGCCTTCTTGTAGCCCCCTTCAGGCACTGGCAGGCTGCTATGCCTGTCCCTCTTGAACTGGGGAGCCCAGAACTGAATGCAGTAATCCAGGTGAAGTCTCACCAGGACAGAGTAGAGGGAGAAGAGAACCTCCCTGTACCTGCTGGCCACACTCCTTTTAATACACCCCAGGACCCCATTGGCCTTCTTGGCCAGCAGGGCACATTGCTGTCCCATGCAGAACTTGCTGCCCACCAGCACTCCCAGGCCCTTCTCCACAGGGCTGCTCTCCAGCAGCCCAACCTGTACTAGTGCAGTTTATTGTTCCTTCCCAGATGCAGGGAAGGTGCTCCTATGCTTGATGAACCTTGTCAGTTTCCTCTCTGCCCAGCTCTCCAGTCTGTCATTTCATTGTCATCGGTCCTTTTCCACAGCTGTGTTTTTTCTCTCTTCTAAGATCTTTAACCTTGCTGGCACCTTTGTTTTCTATTTTTGTGTTGGCATCTGCTTTGTGTAAGACCAAGCAAAAGCAGATCAGGCTGGGAAGAGCTCCCAGTACCACAGCAGCTGTTACAAATGTGTGACAGCTCAGAACTGGAGTGTTTAGCAATGGGAACCTCTCCCACTGTGTGGAGAGGCTTACCTGGATGTGCAATGGCTTGATGCAATAACTGTGATTCTGGGTTTCATTTCTGGATGTTTGCAAGGCTTTGCTTTGACATTTTCTTTTTAAATGAGGGTTCTGAGACTGAGCAGTGCTTGGTGACCTTTCTAAAATACCTTAAGTCATAACTAAAAGTAAATGCTAGGCTGGAGGTTGGGATGGATGAACTTAGGAGGGCCCTTCTGAGCCAAGTGGCTCTGGGATCCTAATGATAAGGTTTATAGCAATGACACAGAGGTAGCAGTGACGTGGGGGTTGTTGGAGAAGCATTCTGAGTCACACAGGAATGGATTTGGGGGATGTGTGGAATGCATACTGAGCTGGTTTCCTGGGGTTTGGGTTGTGGGGGTTTTTTTGTTTGGTGGTTTGGTTTGACCATTTCGTTTACTTCTCTTGGGAATGAGATTTGAGCCCTGCCAGACTTTGTTTTTGCTGCTGTTTAAAGTCTCTGGCTCATGGTTTCAAACATGACAACTCTATCCAGGAAATGTGTTTTGTAGAACAGCAGAAAAGCTTTCATGCTCCATTCTGTAGCAGGATGTGAAGGACATCTATTCAAGTTAGCACAGAATCATGGAATGGTCTGGCTTGGAAGTGACCTCCCTCCAAAGGTCATCCAGTCCAACCCCGCTGCACTCCGCAGGGACATCTCAACTACAGCAGGTTGCCCACAGCCCTCTCCAGCCTCAGTATCTCCAGGCATGGGGACACAACCACCTCCCTCAGCAACACGTTGCAGTGTTCCAGCAGTCTCATGGTGCAGAACCTGTTCCTAACATCCAATCTCAATCTGCTCTGCTCTAGTTTGAAGCCATTGCCCTCCTCCTGTCCCTGCAGGACTTCAAACAGTCTCTCTGCAGCCTTCTTGTAGCCCCCTTCAGGCACTGGCAAGCTGCTATGAGGTCTGCCCAGAGCCCCTTTGTCCTGTCCCTTCAGGACTGCAAACAGTCTCTCTGCAGCTTTCCTGTAGCCCCTTCAGGCACTGGCAAGCTGCTATTTGGTCTGCCCAGAGCCTTCTCTTCTCCAGGCTGCACACCCCCAGCTCCCTCAGGCCTGTCTTTGTAGTAGAGCATTTCTGTGGCCCTCCTCTAGACCTGCTCCATCATTTGTTTGTTCATTTGTTTGCTTCTTTTAATGACAGCAAGGGGAAAAAATTACTTTTCTGCAAGACTGCTTTAAATCTTTGGAGATGGAGATTTTATCTTTTAAAATAGGTTTTTAACTTGTATTTGGAAAGCAAAACCCACTGAAAGCTGTTTCAGCATTCTGCCTTTCAACTTCAGCCAACAATTGTGTCTTTTAGGATGTTGAATAAGTCTGATTTGGTAACCATGCTTCAGCAATGTGTGGAAATCTTTGTGTCATCTTCTGGAAAGCAGTCTGATGAGATAGTAGAGAAGTTGAAGGAGTTCTTGACCCAGTTTCAGAAACTAGAAGGTGGGTGTGTGCCATCATACATTCCATTGCAGATTACAGGAAGCCTGGTTTATAATCTGACCAATGGGGGCAATTTTCTCTGCTGATATCCTGCCATTGTGTCCAATCATCAGCTCTTTCAGGACTTTCTTCTTAAAGTGTGTGCCCCAAAAGCAGGAAATGCTGAGATCCTTCACTGGTGTGTGGCTCATGCTTTTCGCAGCACATAGTGGTGATGCAAGGTCAGAAACTGGAGGGAGCTGCAAACATCACTCCCTGAACCTGCCCTAGGTTTGTTTTGAGCCTTTTAGCAGATGTTACCATCATTAAAAATACTGAACAAAGAAAAGGAGACATTGGAAGATAAACAGGAACAGGCTTCCTGAGGAGGTGGTGTACAACAGAATCACAGAATCAGCTGGGTTGGAAAAGATCTCTGAGATCATCGAGTCCAAGCTACCACCTAACCCTTCTAATTAACTAACCCATGGCACCAAGTGCCTCATCCAGCCTCCCTCTAAACACAACCAGGGATGGCAACTCCACCACCTCCCTGAGCAGCCCATTCCAATGCCAATCACTCTCTCTGCCAACAACTTGCTCCTATCATCCAGCCTGAACCTGCCATGGTGCAGCTTGAGGCTGTGTCCTCTTGTTCTGTTGCTGGTTGCCTGGCAGCAGAGCCCAACCCCACCTGGCTACAGCCTCCCTTCAGGGAGCTGCAGACAGCAATGAGCTCTGCCCTGAGCCTCCTCTTCTGCAGGCTGCACACCCCCAGCTCCCTCAGCCTCTCCTCACAGGGCTGTGCTCCAGGCCCCTCCCCAGCCTTGCTGCCCTTCTCTCAACACCTTCCAGCACCTCAACGTCTCTCTTGAATGGAGGAGCCCAGAACTGGACACAGCACTCAAGGTGCTGAGTCCAGGGGCAGAAGGACTTCACTGGTCCTGCTGATTATTCACACACCTGAATGTTGTTCTTTCACCTGCACCTTCAGTTACATGGACAGAAGTGCCAGGACCCCCAGCACCAGCTGCCAGGGCTCTGTTGGGACTCGTCAGGCCCATACATTTGGTGGCTCATGGCTGAGGGCATGTTTTGGGCATGTTTTGACAGTTTAGGAAGGCAAACAGCAGCAGGCTTCGGTTAACAGGAACTGCCACATCCCTTCGGAAACAGAAGTTGGACATAACCCAGTGTTCCTCTGGAACATCAGCTTCACTGCTGTCCCTGAACTACAAGGAAGTGCTCTCCTGTGATTTCCTTTTGAAGGTCATGGAATGGTTTAGGTTGGAAGGGACCTCAAAGCTCATCCAGTTCCAACAACCTGTATAGGCAAGGGCATCTCTCACTAGAAGAGGTCACTCAAGGCCTCATCCTGCCTGGCCTTGAACACCTCCAGGGAGGTTGTGGAGCACAGAATCACCCAATGTGATCTTTGATCACATTGGGTGATTCTGTGCTCCACAACCTCCCTGGGCAAACTATGCCAGTGTCTCACCACCCTCACTGCAAACAACTTCTTCCTAACATCCAGTTTCAATCTCCCCTCTGGCACTTTAAACCCATTCCCCCTCATCCTGCCATTACAAGACCTTGTCAATAGTCCCTCCTGTAGCCCACTTCAGATACTAGCAGGACTCCATCCAATTTAGAAACGTTGAAAGTATAACCTAGGATGACACAAATGGAATTCAAGTAATGTGCAAGACCTGTGCTGAACCTTTGCTCAGGGCTGAATTGCTTTGGTTATTTAATGACAATTAAAGCTGTGCTGCAGACTCCTCTTTTTAACGGTGTTTTACAAGGTGCAGGACTCAAAAGCTGTGCCTGTGTTTGGGTGGATGTGAGCAAGTGATGGAAACACTTCTCAAGACTTGGTTAGGGTTTATAGAGGTTTGGGTTAGGGGGTTTATAGGGGTAGTCAGGAAAGGTTTACCCCACATATCAAACATTGGTTTTGTTCTAGTAGCAGAAGCTTTCCAAGAACCAGATGTGTCCATATCATCACCAAAGGAGCTCCAGAAGAAGACAGACCTTTATCATCTTCAGAAGGTTAGGCCTGTGTAGGCTTTACTCACTGGTTCCTTAACTGAACTTTTTAAGATGTAATTGTCCATGGTTAGTTTTTCCCCAGCTTGCTGGAGCTCTGAGTAAAGGCTGTGTAAAAGTAACTCTTGTTAAAAAGGAAGAAGTACCAATTACTTATGTCAGGCTCACCTGAAGCCTAGAAAATAATCTGTCATAAACTAGGATGTTTTAAAATGCAGATTTTAAGGGGGGGGTTTCCATCTTATCTAACTTGTAAATTAATGTGTTCTGCTTAAGACATTTCTTTGGCTTTCCTAAACCCCTGCTAGTTTGAGAGTGAATACACTGGGCCTAAATAAACATAGCTGCCACAGTCACACTTCCAAAGGTCATTAAGACATGCCAGCAGAAACTGAAATAATGATACCTGTTAAAAGATTGTGTTCTCCAGAGGATAGCTACCTCTCATGTCATTTTACCCACTGCTTTTTTTCCCTTTAAGACTTTGTTGGAGTTGAAGGAATCGAAGAGATCTAAGAAACTGACCAAGTTTGAACTGCTTCGTTTTGAGGTTGTCGACTACATAGACAGCCTCGTGAGGTGAGCTTCCTCCTCCTGCCTTCCTCTGCATTGGTTTGCACTGTGAGCTACCATAGAGGTGTTCATCTTGTCCAGATTCTGTCTCTCTGCTTCTGCTGTAGAATCATAGAATGGCTTAGGTTGGAAGGGACCTCAAAGATCATTCAGTTCCAACCTCCCGCCATAGGCAGGGACACCTCCCACTAGAACAGGTTGCTCAAGGCCTCATCCAACCTGGCCTTGACAACCTCCCTGGGCAACCTGTTCCAGGTTGCAGTCTTTGATCCCATTCTGTACTTCTGTGCTCCACAACCTCCCTGGGCAACCTTTTGCAGTGTTTCACTGCCCTCAGAAGAACCTTGAACACCTCCAGGGAGGCTGTTGAGCACAGAAGCACAGAATGTGATCAAATTGTTGTCCCTGGACAACCTGTTCCAGTGTCTCACCACCCTCATTGTGAAGAACTTCTTCCTGTGTATGAAATATGATTAGTTTTTTCCCCTCCTATTCTTTCTTTGAGAGCTCTAAACCCAATGTTTTTTAACAACAACAACAAAAAAACCTCTTCTCTATATAGATTAGAAGAAATCATTTGCATGTGAGTTGCCCAACTCATTTTGGCTACAGGAAAAAGAAAAGTTGAGGGAGGACTGTGGGTATATGTAGCAAAATAAAGTCAAGATGATGTTTTCTTTTTTTTACCCTAATCTCTTCTGATCTGCTCTACTTCTGAAACTGTCTAGATGTCAAGTGTGATATATCTTACCCGTTTTGGGAACTGTTTCAGTGAGCAATGAATGGCAGAGAAAGTTTTGGAGGCAGCTCTGTAGCAGAAAAAGTGAAAGGCTTGGGGTAGGGGGAAGAGATGAAAGGACTTCGTTAATGATAGAGCCTGGGGAAGGGGAGGCAGAGAAGCTAACAGAAGTATGACTCTGGCAAGGTAATAATAACCTTCAAATGTGAAGACAAAGAATCACAGAACCAGGTTGGAAAAGCTTCTCAGGATCACCAAGTCCAACCTAGATTCTCATCAGAATCACAGAACCAGATTGGAAAAGCTCCTCAGGATCACCAAGTCCAACCTAGAACCCTACTCCACAAGATTTACCTTAAACCACAAAGCACCACATCCAAATGACCCTTAAACACACCCAGGGTGAGTGACTCCACCACCTCCCTGGGCAGCTGATTCCAGTCCCTGACCACTCTCTCCATGAAAAACTTTTTCCTAATCTAAACCTCCTCAGTCTCAGCCTGAGGCCGTCAGGAGGCCTTGAGATGGATAAGCAAGAGCTGTGGAGCAGAGTATGTGACTGGTGCTAGCATCTCAGCTGCAGCCCTATTTTTGGGTTTGTCAGTGTCCCAGCTGGATAGGTTGGACTGGATGTTCTTGGAGGTCTCTTCCAACCTGGTTGATTCTGTGATTCTACACTAAATCCCTTTTGATGCAGAGTTGCTGGTTACTGACTTAGAATCATAGAATGCTTTAGGTTGGAAGGGACCTCAAAGCTCAGCCAGTTCCAACCCCCTGCCATAGGCAGGGACACCTCCCACTAGAACAGGTCACTCAAGACCTCATCCAAGCTGGCCTTGAACACCTCCAGGAAGGTGGTGGAGCACAGAATCACCCAATGTGATCAAAGATTCTGTGCTCCACAACCTCCCTGGGCAACCTGTGCTTGTGTCTCACCACTCTCACTGCAAACAACTTCTTCCTAACATCTACTTTCAATCTCCCCTCTGTCACTTTAAACCCATTCCTCCTCATCCTGTCATTACAAGACCTTGTCAGTAGTCCCTCCCCAGCTCTCCTGGTACTGGAATGCTCTCTGCTTCAAAACTGATTTCAGTGCTGTCCACCTCACTTTGTCCATCAGCACTGCTTGGGGAAACAGACATGTTTGTCTCTCTTGACTGCAGCAGGCTTGTGTTGCTTCCCTTAGCTAAAAGCTTGTCTCTCTCCTCCTTTCCCCTACACCTCCTTCTTGCTTTTCCAGAAAGTACCTTCTCCCTGCAGACCACAAAACCCTGCATGAGGTAGTGTATTTCAACACAGCCAGCGTGCTGCGGGAGCACCTGAACGCTGCCCCCAGGATTGCTCTCCACACAGCTTTAAATAACCCATACTGCTACCTGAAGGTAAGGAGTCACAGAGTCACAGCATGTTAGGGGCTCTGGGAGGGACCTCCAAAGCTCATCCAGTCCAACCCTCCCTGCCAGAGCAGCAGCACCTACAGCAGGTCACACAGAAACACAACCAGGCAGCTCTTGAATATCTCCAGAGAGGGAGACTCCATAGTCCCCCTGGGCAGCCTCTTCCAGGCTTCTGTCACCCTCACAGGGGAAAAATTCCTCATGTTTCCATGGAACTTCTTCAGCTTCCACCCAGTGCCCCTTGTCCTGGCATTGGGCATCACCCAGCAGAGCCTGGCTCCAGCCTCCTGGCACTCACCTTTACATATTTATAACCACTGATGAGGTACCCTCTCAGGCTCCTCCTCTCCCAGCAGCACAGCCCCAGATCCCTCAGCCTCTCTTGTAAGAGAGATGTTCCATTCCCTTTGTCATCTTTGTGGCTCTGTGCTGGACTCTCTCAAGGAGTCCCTCTTGAACTGGGGGGGCCCAGAACTGGACACAGTACTCCAGATGCAGCACTGAGGAACCACTGAGTTGTTTGTGGAGCTGCAGTAGTTTCCCACTGCTGCATGTGAGGTGATGTCTATGGCCTGGTTTTTGCTGTTTCATGAAGCTTGGCACATACTCAGCTGTTTTGCAGAGAAGCAGCATGTTAGTGCTGATAAGCAGCTGGGGACTTTGCAGAGAGCTGGGGAAATCTGTCTGGCTGATCTAAAGCAGCTAATTATGGATTGTTCTACATGAAGAATCCATTTTACAGAGCCTATTCTAGTCAGGATTTTTTTTCTTTCTCCCATAGATGTAGGAGAAAGTTGTTTTGCCCTCCATTACAAATGGGGATGACTGTTCAAGGGGGAAAAGTAGTCTGTGGAAAGAGGCTGGGGCTCAGTCCTCATCGTGAAGTCTTGCCATAAGCTGAAAGCTGTGCTCAGGCTGAGTGATGACATTAACAATAGTAGAAATAGGGGACAGAGTGGCTGGAGAGCAGCCAGGCAGAGGGGTACAGGTTGACAGACAACTGAATGTGAGCCAGCAGTGTGCCAGTGGCATCGTGGCCTGGATCAGGAGCAGTGTGGCCAGCAGGGCAAGGGAAGTTCTTCTGCCCTGTGCGTAGCACTGGTTAGGCCACACCTTGAGTCTTGTGTCCAGTTCTGGGCCCCTTAATTTAAGAGGCTGAGATTCTGGAATGTGTCCAGAGAAGGGCAGCAAGCCTGGTGAGGGACCTGGAGCACAGCTGAGGCTGAGGGAGCTGGGGGTGTGCAGCCTGGAGAAGGCTCAGGGCAGACCTCACTGCTGTCTGCAGCTACCTCAAGGGAGATTGTAGCCAGGTGGGGTTGGTCTCTTCTGCCAGGCAACCAGAACAAGGGGACACAGTCTCAAGCCGTGCCAGGGAAGGTTCAGGCTGGATGTCAGGAGGAAGTTCTTCACAGCAAGAGTGATTTGCATTGGAATGGGCTGCCCGGGGAGGGATGGAGTCATCATCCCTGGATGTATTTAAAAGGAGGCTGGATGAGGCACTTGGTGATTTAGTTGATTAGAAGGGTTAGGTGATAGGTTGGACTGGATGATCTCCGAGGTCTTTCCCAGCCTGGTTAATGCTGTGATTCTGTGAAATACAGCATAAAGTCTTGGTTTTGTTTGACATCCCTTGTGTATCAACATCCTGCCTCTTCTGAATCCAAGAAAAGGATGCTTACTGATTTCTGTTAGTTAACCCTGCCCTTTTCTAGAGAAGAAATGCAGCTCCTTTTCTTCTTCTTCTCCCCTAAATCAAAACCCCAAGGTTTTGAAAGAAAGGAGGAGAGTGGAATTCAGAAGAGGAAGTGAACAAACATTTCTTTGTTTTGACTTTGATTAGAGATGCTGCTGGGAGTTACCCTTGTCCCCTACCATGTCTCCCTTAAAATGTGCTTCCAGTTTTGAAACCAGGAACACTGATTGGAGCTGTGTCTGAGTTGTTACTTGGGTCCAGGCCAACCCTTATCAGGAGTCATACTTGATACAGATCAGGCTTTAAAGTCTACAACCCGACTGGTCCTGGGTTTGTTGGCACTGTGCCCTATTTGCATGAGGGTTGTCAGCTTTGCTGTATGCAGGAGATACTTTAAACCCACTTCTTGGGGAAAAGAGCAGTTAGCAAATGGGCTACCATTAAAGGAAGCTGATCTGAACCTCACTGCTTTCTATTCTTAGAAAGTACAGCCAGCAAAACCTATCTCTCAGTGTGTTTAAGGATTCTCTTTGAGTTGACAGGATTCAAAGCCCTCTGTCACCCTGCACTGTTCTTTGACTTACTTTAAAGTACTTCCCCTGTTTTCTGAGCAGATTGTGAAGGTTTTGGCATAGCTTCTAACAGCAGCAGTATTGGCTGAGTACCTTGCTTAGCATTTTAATCCCTGTGAGTCAAAGAAATACTTTTCTCTTAATTATATCCTTGGCTTTCTGCATGGCTTGTACTTTCCTGGGCCATGACCAGAGCAAAGTTCTCTAGAGCTGTTTCTTCCAGAAGGCTAGGATTTGAAAAGGAGGATCTGCTTCAGTGGAGCACCAGCAAATGATTAATGTGATGCATTTCTTACATGCAGCAAAATGTGAACCAAGTATGATACTTAACTAGGGAGAGGAATCAGGAGGGGGAACAATACACACAGCCCCCCCAAAAAAACCCTGACCACCACCACCCAAACCCACCAAAAAAAGTGCAGGTTTGCTTTCACTGATCACCTGAGAATTCAGCAGGTTCTACTTTGGAATACCAGCAAGGCACTGCTTAATATTGTATCAGCTGGAGAAGATCTGATGTTGGATCTTTGTGGGGTTTAGATGGTCATGGCAAGTTTTGTTCTTCACTTAGATATCAAAAAATGAGCCCTGTTAGCCACAGCAATGGAAGTAGAATCATACAATCAGACAGGGTTGGAAGGGACCACAAGGATCATCTACTTCAAACCCCCCTGCCACGGGCAGGGACACCCTACCCGAGAGCAGGCTGCCCACAGCCTCATCCAGCCTGGCCTCAACCACCTCCCTGGGCAACCCATTCCAGGCTCTCACCACTCTCATGGTGAAGAACCTCCTCCTCACCTCCAGTCTGAAGTGTCTTCATGAAACAAAAGATCCTCAAGCTGCAGTTGAGCTCATGTATCAGGGCTGGGCTATTAGCATTTAGTCCTTGGGAAAGAGTTGTTTGGCTGTGGTGCTTAGGGATACGGTTGAAGGTGAATCTTGTAGAGTAGGAGCTGGACTTGGTGATCCTGAGGGGTTTGTCCCATCTGGATGTTTCTGTGATTCTGAAACATTGCTTCCAGGGCAAAGCAGGAGGAGTGTGTCCTCCTTGTCAAGCCTGTGGGGAAGGATTAGGCCATAGAAACACATCAGCAGTGTACTGGGTTGCTCCTAGTGCTGTGCTCCTCCTGAAGCAGCACCTTTGTGCTGTGCTTGTGGTCTCACAACTGGCTGCTCGTTCTCAGACAGCTTCCTGCTCGTCAGGGTAGCTGTTTCCTCTGGGGAGAATGCATGTTCTGCTGCCTCAGGAAGCTGAGGGTTCTCCACATGCAGCTGCAGCTCCCTCCTGCTAGGCTGTAAAGACTTGGCCTAGTTATCACAATGCAGGCTGAGGCTTTCAGATGCTGGCAGAGCTCCTGCAGTGCCAGTCAGTACTGTCTTCTCTGGATCCTCCCCAGCATTTGTCTGTGCCTCAGCTAGATACTCATTTGGACAGATGAGCCTGTTTCAGGAGACTGCAGTTAACTCTCAATGTCACATCTTCTCTTGGTTGTGATACCTCTGGCCTTAGATTAGATCAGAACATCAATGCGAAGTGGAGGAAACCACAGTGTTAGAAGTAGCATGGGTGAGGGAAGGGGAAAGAAAGGCCTAGGGTTATTCCTCTGGGCAGTGGTGAGCCACCAGGGCAGCCAGAAGCTTCACCTATGCCAGCTGGTAAGACAGAACTGTTCTGAAACTCTCCTGAATGATGGTCTGGTAAATTCTGTCTGCGTTGTAACATCTGGAGGGTTTGCCTGTGTGGCACTGACTCCATGTGGACACCATCTGGACTGAACTGACAGACACTAAGCTAATGTCTGCAGCTTCTGTGTTCCGTGCCACCTGCAGCCCAGAAAGCCAACCATGTCTTGGGCTGCAGCAAGACAGGTGTGGCCAGCAGAGTGAGAAAGGTGATTCTGTCTCTCTACACTGCTCTGCTGAGACCCCACCTGGAGTACTGTATCCAGTTCTGGAGCCCCTGTTACAGGAAAGATCTGAACGTGCTGGAACTTGTCCAGAGAAGGGCCACGAGGATCATCAGAGGGCTGCAGCTGCTCTGCTCTGAGAGTTGGGGATGTTCAGTCTGGAGAAGAGAAGGCTCCAAGGAAACTTTATTGTGGCCTTTCAGTATCTGAAGGGGGCCACAAGAAAGCTGGGGAGGGACTTTTTTTAGGCTGTCAGGTAGTGACAGGGCTGAGGGGAATGGAACAAAGCTGAAAATGGGGAGATTCAGACTGGATGTTAGAAAGAAGTTCTTCAGCATGAGGTGGTGAGAGCCTGGCACAGGTTGCCCAGGGAAGCGGTGGAAGCCTCACTCCTGGAAGTTTTTAAGGCCAGGCTGGATGTAGCTCTGAGCAACCTGCTCTAGTGTGAGGTGTCCCTACCCATGGCAGGAGGGTTGGAAGTGGCTGATCTTTGAGGTCCCTTCTAACCCATCCACAACAGCAAGGAGAACAGTGCATGACTGCAAACAGGACATCTCTGCATGGAAGCATCGCCTACAACATGAGACATCAGCCAACGTCTGGTGTCTGTAAAACCATTTTTGTGCTGGTAAATAACTCCCTGTGATGTGTGGCAGCTGATGGGTGGATGTTGGCCATTCAGCAGCATCTTTCTGGCCATCATCAGTCATGCTCAGAATATCCTAAAGAAACGGACTCTAACTGACAGAAGTTTATGTTCCTCTGCTGATCAGAAAATGAGGTAGGAGATAAACTCCTACCTCAGGGGGGTTGGAACTGAATGATCCTTGGGGATCATTCCAACCCTGACAATTCTGTGATGAAGTGTACAAAATTGTAGAAGGACCACAGGAGTGAAGTCCTTGGGTTTTGTAATGGTTTGTGTTCTTCTTGTCCTGGGTTTGGTTGTTTGGTGGTTTTTTTTTTATCTTTATACTATCAACTTGCCATTAAACACAGAAGGAAAACATTTGGTTAAAGTACCTGCTGGGTGGATTTCTTGAAATATTCTTCTCTGTAGCCCTAGAGGTTGGTCAAGATTAAAAACTGATCAAAGTTAATGCCTTTTTCTTTCTGTGTGTGTCTTCAGAATCAAGCTTTGAGAAGTGATGGAGGAAGCATTTCTAACAAAGCCCCTGATATATGCATAGTGTACAGGCTGCACCTGGAGTGTGGCAGATTAATCAATCTCGTTGACTGGTTAGAGGTATGTGAGCATGCAAAGAGTGCCTTCAGCTGCTGTCAGTGTTCTGCTTGCAGTGCGGCATGTCTGCTTGGAGACAATCATAGAAGGGACCTCTGAAGGTCCAAACCCGTCTGCAGTCAGCAGGGACATCCTCAACTACAGCAGGTTGCCCACAGCCCTCTCCAGCCTCACCTTCAATATCTCCAGGCACGGGGATACAATCACCTCCCTGGGCAACCTGTTGCAGTGTTCCAGCACCCTCCTGGTGCAGAATCTGTTCCTAACATCCAATCTCAATCTGCTCTGCTCTAGTTTGAAGCCATTGCCCTCCTCCTGTCCCTGCAGCCCTTTGCAAACAGTCTCTCTGCAGCCTTCCTGTATCCCCCTTCAGGCACTGGCAGGCTGCTTTTAGGTCTGCCCAGCGCCTCTTCTGCAGGCTGCACACTCTCAGCTCCCTCAGCCTGTCTCTGTAGCAGAGCTGCTCCAACCCCCTGACCATTTTGGTGGCCCTCCTCTGGACCTGCTCCATCAGCTCCATGTCCTTCCTGTGTTGAGGGCTCCAGAGCTGGATGCAGCACTGCAGGTGAGGTGCTCCTCCTGCCTGCTTCAATCATGGCATCTCTCCTTCCTGTGCAGGAACACACAGTAACTCACGGCAGCAGCCCACAGAACCTTCCTCTGACTACTGTGAATCATTTGTTTTCAACATGGTTACCCTGTGATGAGAATCTTTTCCACCTGCTGCTGTTTTATGCTGGGCACTGATCAGGTTTTATACTTCCCAAAAGTACCTTTCTTTTCCCCTATAAGTATGCTGTGACACCTTTATGGAAGCAGGGAAGTGCTGCTGCTTGGCTCTTGGAGACAACACTTGTGCTAGGGAAGAGCAAATGGCCTTGTAGCCTGACACACTGTCTCCTACTGTGACCAAAGGCAGAGGGAATATAAGAAGAGAGCATAAATGAGTAAGATACATTCTCTAGCTACAGCCTAGCTAACAATCATGCTTCATTTATCTCTGAAGTTCCCTACACTGGATTGGTTTCTCTGTGAGCCTACTTGTCTTAAAAGGTTACATTTGCAGTACAACTTCTTAGCAACCTCTGAATCCTCTGAATTGTCAGGGTTGGAATGGACCTCAAAGATCATCCACTTCCAACCCTCCTGCCATGGGCAGAGACAACTCACACTATAGCTCAGAGCCACATCCAGCCTGGCCTTAAAAACCTCCAGAGATGAAGCTTCCACCACCTCCCTGGGCAACCTGTGCCAGTGTCTCACCACCCTCATGCTGAAGAAATTCTTCCTAACGTCTAATCTAAATCTCAGCTCTAGCTTGGATCCATTCTCCCCAGTCCTATCACTACCTGATAACCCTAAAAAGTCCCTCCTCAGCTTTCTTGTAGCCCCCTTCAGATACTGGAAGGCCACAAGAAGGTCTCCTGGGAGCCTTCTCCTCTCCAAACTGAACAACCCCAACTCTCGCAGCCTGTCCTCAAGCAGAGCAGCTGCAGCCCCCTGATCATCCTCGTGGCCCTTCTCTTGGCAGACAGCTTTACTTCCTGCAGTGCAGAGGAGCTGCCTTTTACTTGAGTATGTTTTGTTTGCTGCTGTCTTCTCTGAGTATTGGGAATACCACTGGACAGAAGACTGCTACAAAGCCTCTTGTTGTCCCTCACTTTTACAGACTTCTTCACAGCCTGCTAATCTCCTTCATTTTCCCAGAACACTTTCAGCAGCCTCACTTTGAGAATGTTTTTCTGTTCTCTATTTTTTTTTTCTTGAGGCTGGGTCATGCACCAGTGCTGCATTGGGATTGAAAATGAAGGCACACAAGTTCAGAGTGATGTCTTCCATTCTCTATCCCTGCCATGGTAATATATAACCTTGCTTGCTCCTTCAACTGCTGCTGATCTGATGTTCCCTTGGAGTTGCTATTCCAAGCTCTCATTCCTGCTGAGTGATAGTCCTCAGCTCAGAGTTCATTCTTTTAAATGCAGCTCTATGTAATGTGTTAACTCTGTGCTGCTTTTCCCTTTCTAGGCTTTCACAACCGTAATGATGGCAGCTGAGGGACCAAATGCAGATGCAGCATCCTCGGACCAGGATGATGATGTTATCCAGTATCCTTTCCCATTTCAGCTGAGGGAGCTGGGGTTGTTTAGCCTGGAGAAGAAGAGGCTCAGGGCAGACCTCATTGCTGTCTACAACTACCTGAAGGGAGGCTGTAGCCAGGTGGGGTTGGGCTCTGCTCCCAGGAAACCAATAACAGAACAAGGGGACACAGCCTCAAGTTGTGCCGGGGGAGGTCTAGGCTGGATGTTAGGAGGAAGTTGTTGGCAGAGAGAGTGATTGGCATTGGAATGGGCTGCCCAGGGAGGTGCTGGAGTCACCGTCCCTGGGGGTGTTCAAGAAAAAGCCTGGCTGGGGCACTTAGTGCCATGGTCTGGTTGATTGGCCAGGGCTGGGTGCTAGGTTGGACTGGATGAGCTTAGAGGTCTCTTCCAACCTAGTTGATTCTATTCTGTTTCTCATGTTTGTCACTCAGACATTTATAAGAGTATCAAAGTAGAGTTTGTTTAATACTGCACTTATAACTAACTCCAGAAAACCCAGACAAATAAACAGCCTTAAATGTACTGAAAACATCACAGAAATACCTCAGCTTAAAGAGGCAAGCTCAGAATGGTAAGAGAGCAGCTTTTGTCCTTTTGTCACTCAGACATTTATAGGATTATCAAAGTAGGATTATACAAATACTGCACTGATAACTAACTCCAGAAAAACAAGACAAATAGTTTAAACAGCCTTAAATATACTGAAAACATCACAGAAATGCCTCAGCTTAAAGAGTCAAGCTCAGAGTGGTGAGAGAGCAACTTTTGTCCTTAGAAGCTGTTTGGGTCTGAAGTAGAACCAAAAGTCCCTAAGTTTTATTCTGTTAAATCACTGAATCATAGAATGGTTTAGGTTGGAAGGGACCTCAAGGATCATCCATTTCCAACCCCCTGCCATAGGCAGGGACACTTCCCACTAGAACAGGTATCTCACAGCCTCACCCAACCTGGCCTTGAACACTTCCAGGGAGGTTGTGGAGCACAGAAGCACCCAATGTGATCAAAACCTCCCACTAGAACAGGTATCTCACAGCCTCACCCAACCTGGCCTTGAACACTTCCAGGGAGGTTGTGGAGCACAGAAGCACCCAATGTGATCAAAACCTCCCTGGGCAACCTGTGCCAGTGTCTCACCACCCTCACTGCAAACAACTTCTTCCAGTTTCAATCCCCCCCTCTGCCAGTTTAAACCCATTCCTCCTCGTCCTGTCATTACAAGACCTTGTAAATCCTCCCTCCCACAGGCTCTGTTCCTGTCACTGCTCTGCCCTTGCTCCCAATAATTCCAGTGTGCACACAGCAACTGGTGTCATCTGCTTCCCATGCCTTAGCACTTTCATCCCCTCCTCCAGAGAGTGCTGCCCGCATCAGTTTGTGTCTCAAAGCGTCGCATTTCCTTCACCGCCCTGCCCAGTGCTCGTTTCATCCGAGCTGTCTCTGAACTGGAGCTTTTAGGCTTCATAAAGCCCAGCAAGCAGAAGACTGACCACGTGGCAAGGCTGACTTGGGGAGGCTGTTGATGTGCCCCTGAGATCTTCAGAAACTTGTTCTTCCTCTTCACGTTGTGCAATGGCTGTTCCCACTGGGCCAGCCCGCGCTTACTTTGCATACTGAGTCAAAGTCAATGCTGACTGAGTGTTGTGAGATACGTTCTGAGTGCTTGGATAGGCATGAATAGCAATGTTGGTTTATGGTAGTCAGCCTCCCTCTGTAATGTACTGCTCCATTCATGCTCATGTGCCAGATACTGCGTTGTTGTGCCAGTTTTTATCTTCTTTGATGTGTGATATTTAATGCTACACTGATAGAACTCAGGCTAGCAAGCCCAAAAGACAACACTGGCTGTGTAAGCTACAGAAGTGATGAAGCAGTGTTATTAACTTGCTCATCACCAGTTGATGAGTTTTGAGTCATGAAAAGCCTTCCAGATCTTTGAACTACAGCTTTAAAAATAAATAAACCCCAAGTATGCCTAAAAGAGACTTGAGAAGAGCTCCATTTCAGCCTCTGCTGCCTGTTGTTGAAACCATACTGCCTGAAAACTCCTTTGTGAGGAGGAGAAAGGGGCAGGCATTTTGAAGAGAGCAAACTACTTCTACTGATGGTGGTTATTCAGGGGGGCTTAGGTCAGCACAGACTAAGTGGGAACATGGCCCTTGTGCACTGGAGGAAGGTAGCAAAATCCACACCTAAAGTACACAGCAACTTTTTGCTGAGGATTTGTACTGTACACAGGCAAATGAGGATTTGTACTGTAGACAAGCAAAGAAAACAGCTGTGTGAAAGCAGCTACTGGCTGAGTGCATTAAAGCACTGCTTTGCCAAGAGATCTTCAGTTAAAAGACCATTTGGCTGTGTGCAAGCCCAGGGTGTGGGGCTTGGACTGGACCTTCAGAGGTCCCTTCCATCCCAGACCATTCCATAATCTTATGTGCTTTCTGAGCTTCTGCCAGTATCCAGCAGTAACTGCACCTCCATGCAAGTTACCAAGGCTGTGCCTTTGGTAGGCAGGCTCACAGCTGCCTTTGACTTTGGTCAGGACAGAATGAAAGGCTGCTCTTCAGCTACAGATCACTATAACAAAAGCCACAAAGGCAGTGCTGTGCCCAAGCACTGGAAAAACCACATGCACTGCTGAAGGTCTGGTGCCCAAGGAAGCTGAGGCTGTTACGAAAAGCCTAGACCTGTTTCCAGGTATCCAATGGCCTTCTGTGATGGAGTGACTGCATCAGTATGCACGGGAAGAGCTATGGATGTCATCTATCTGGAGTTCCTCTAAAGCCTTTGACAGAGTCCACCCCAACATCCTCTCTGGAGTCAGGGATTTGATGGATGGACCCTTTGGTGGCTAAGGAACTTGGTGGATGGTCACATGGAATCACAGAACGGTTTAGGTTGGAAGAGACCTCAAAGATCATCTAGTTCAAAACCTCTCACCACAGGTAGGGGCACCTCCTACTAGCACAGGTTGCCCAAGGCCTCATCCAACCTACAGAAGGAAGTTTTGATGTTTAGATGGAGATTGGTTATAGCTGGTGTCACTCAGGGGCCTGAACTGGTATCAGTGTTGAACTGGTATCAGTGCTGCTGTTGGAGGGAGTCCAAAGGAGGGCCACAAAGACGCTCAGAGTGCTGCAGCAGCTCTGCTCTGAGGACAGGCTGTGAGAGCTGGGGCCCTGGAGCCTGGAGAAGGCTTCCAAGAGACCTTGGAGTGGCCTTCCAGTATCTGAAGGGGGCTCCAGGAGGGCTGGGGAGGGACTACTGACAAGGTCTTGTAATGACAGGAGAAGAAGTAATGGGTTTAAACTGGCAGAGGGGAGATTGAAACTGGATGTTAGGAAAGGGTTCTTTTCAGTGAGGGTGGTGAGACACTGGCACAGGTTGCCCAGGGAGGAGTGGAGCACAGAAGCACAGAATGTGATCAAAGATCACATTGGGTGATTCTGTGCTCCACAACCTCCCTGGAGGTGTTCAAGACCAGGCTGGATGAGGCCTTGAGCAACCTGTTCCAGTGGGAGGTGTCCCTGCCTATGGCAGGGGGTTAGAACTGGCTGAGCTTTGAGGTCCCTTCCAACCTAAACCATTCTATGATTCTAATCCATCAATGAGTGGGATTGAATGCACCCTCAGCAAGCTGAGTTGGCACACCTGAGAAATGAGATGCCATCCAGAGGGACCTGGAAAGCTTCAAAACTGGGCCTGTGTGAGCAGCATGAGGTTCAAGAGATCCAAGTACAAGGTCCTGCATGTGGGTATGGGTACCCTGAAGGTATGTCCTAACCAGAACAGCTTTTTTGAACTTATTTTGGCACTCAAGAGCCATCCTGCAGCCCTTACTGCATTAAGCTTCACCTTCCTCCAGCCTCAGCTGAGGAGCAAGGGTGGGTGGCTATGCTGGCAGCAGTCTCTCCTGGTTTTCCCATGTTTTCCAACCATAGGAAAAACATTGGAAGGCAAAGGGTTTTTCCCCTTGGCTGTGTCTGCCATCCATTGATAACTTAAGCACTTCAGCAGTATGGGTGGAGCCTTCAGGTCAGCCTTATCACCTAGGAAAGGGCTGCAGCTACAGACCAGTGTTTAGACTTTGTCCCTCTCAGCTCACTTAAAATCGATTGGTGATTACTTCATTTGTTGTAAAAGTCTATCCCAGACTTTCTCAGCTGACTGAGAGAGGCTTAAAGACCTTCCTTCTAGCTGAGGCATTTAAGTGCTGCTCTTAATGCACATGTTCAGCCAGCACTAGGAATTCAGATGCTCCCACTTAGTTCCCCTGGCACTTCAGCCTACTCAAAACTGAAAATGATAGCCTGGAGGGCTGAAGATGGAATCAGTTGCAGAAGGCAGATCTGTACTGGGTGAGGGGGAAGTGGCATTAAATACCTGTGCCTTACCAGGCTGTTTACTCAGGAATGTACATAAGATAGGCTAGGCTTGGGTTAAATACCTGCAGAGAGGGTAGGAGTCAGGTATGAGAACAAGCTATGAGAGCTGGGGCTCTAGAGCCTGGAGAAGGGAAGGCTTCAAGGAAACCTTGGAGTGACCTTCCAAGATCTGAAGTGGGCTAGAGGAAAGCTGGGGAGAGACTACTGACAAGGTCTTGTAATGACAGGACAAGGAGGAATAGGTCTAAACTGGCAGGGGAGAGATTCAAACTAGGTATTAGGAAAGGGTTCTTTGCAGTGAAGGTGCTGAGACACTGGCCCAGGTTGTCCAGGGAGGTGTTCAGGACCAGCTTGGATGAGGCCTTGAGCAACCTGTTCTACTGGGAGATGTCTCTGCTTATGGCAGATGGTTGGAACTGGATGAGCTTTGAGGTCCCTTCCAACCTAAACCATTCTATGATTCCTGCTGCACTTACAAGAGGTTCTAAATGTTACCAGGAACATTAAGTGTGAGAAAGGTTTATCAGCCTTTGTCCTGCCTAAACATACACCTTGGGGGATGCAGTGATAAAAAAAACATAAAGCAACAATTTGTGTAGACCTCAGTGGAGCAGTTGCTGAAGTTCCTCTCTTCCACCACAGTTTTTCACTCCAATTTAGGGGACCTGTATCAGTGTTCTTTACAGATAAGGCTTTGAAGCAGCAGAGAGGAAAGGTAAGAAATGTCAGTAGAATCCTGTCACTGCACTTGACAAGTGGAAGGGAACAGCCCAACGGACAGCCAGCTGCCTCCCTGACCTGAGAGGACACAGAGATGAATGCTCCATGAGGATGAATGCTTCACACAGCTGTCCTTTGCCACTGCCTGAAGCCTAACCTAAGCCACACCCAATGCAAGATAAGCCTGCACCATCTAATTTTAACACCTTTGGAGAGGAAAATAGGTGAAAAGAGAAGTAAGCCTCAAGTGTGTGGCTTTTAATCCCCAAAGGTGCTGGCCATATGACATTAAAAATGAGAAATGAAGCTAAGGGCTGTTTCTTGCCTTGAACTGCTAACTAGTGGAACTTCAAGTCATGTGTTTGCTATGCCTCATACAGTTCCTCAGGATCAAACCTTTAGTAGTTGGCACTTCAGACTGCAAGACAAGTCCAGAGAAGGGCCACAAGGATGATCAGAGGGCTGAAGCACCTCTCCTATGACGACAGGCTGAGAGAGTTGGGGTCGTTCAGTTTGGAGAAGGCTTCCAGGAGGCCTACTGGTGTCTGAAGGGGGCCACAAGAAAGCCAGGGAGGACTTCTTAGGCTGTCAGGTAGTGATAGGACAGAGGGGAATGGAACAAAGCTGTAAGTGGGTAGATTCTGACTGGATGTTAGGAAGAAGTTCTTCAGCATGAGGGTGGTGAGAGCCTGGCACAGGTTGCCCAGGTGGAAGCCTCAAATCCTGATGTTTTTAAGGCCAGGCTGGATGTGGCTCTGGGCAACCTGATCTAGTGTGAGGTGTCCCTGCCCATGGCAGCAGGGTTGGAACTGGATGATCCTTGAGGTCCCTTCCAGCCCTGACAGTTCTGTTTAAGGAGGAAATACTTGACTAAAATCATGTTGGAAGTGTTGTGCAATTTAGTTTTCATCAGCAAGGAGGAAACAAAGATTGGACACTTGAAGTAAACAAAACTGGTTGTAAATTTCATTTAGTTTGCCTTCTTCCCAGGCTGGACTTTGTAATCTGAGTCTCAGCTGTCCAGAAAGTGCTTAACATGGCTCAATTAACATGGTCAAATGGATGATCCGCAGAGACACTACAGCTGTGCAGTACCTTGTGCTTGGGGTCTAATAACATCAGGCTCTGTGTGTGCAGGTAACTCTGGCTCCATAGCATGAATTTTACATTTGGCTCATGATTTTTTTTGCTACTCTTTGTTTTAAACACTCCAAACCCACCCTGCCATACCTCAGCTGAAATACACACGTGGATTTCAAGTGCAAATCTATTACCATCTTAACATGTAAAGTTTCTACAGCTCTCTGCACAGTAATAATGCGTTCTGCAGATACTCTAGGAAACCTCCTGCCTGAAGCAAACAGGACCCCCATCCCCCCAAAAAAAAATCCCCTCTGAAACTGACAATGTTGCATCCTCACCTCTGAGGGAATGACTATCACCACCTTCTGCAGCCAGACTTTTCAAAGCTACTGCCAGAAGTCAGACCTGAAAGTTCCTCAGTTGCTGTTTGAACAGTTCCCCCTTTTTCTCTAAAGATGGCTGGGGTTTGACATCTCTTTGCTGCACTACTGCCTTCCAACACAGACTTGGTAATTGTTCTGTGATCTTGGTGCCTGCAACAGCAGCAAAATATAGGGTATTAAGCCAGGTATCTCTAAAAGCCAGCCCTTTATCCTCCTCTTCTTTTCATCTCAGAGAATGGCTTCCAATACTAAAGTCACACTTACACAACAAGAGTGTGAATTAATACTTCACAACTCTTGGGGTTTGGCTTTTTCCCTTCCCTGCTGTGGAATTAGAGCTAAATCATTCCAGAAGTGCTCAGAAAACAGCTTCTAACCAAAATATGTTCATGGCTGTGCTGTTGGAAGAGTACTTAGGCAGACCTCAAGGCTGCTTGAAACTCCTTCCTTTTGCAAGCCTGCAAAATACTAAATGATCATATGGTTTGTGCTGGCTTGAGGCTAATGGGGAGATTTTAATGAGAGAAATTACACCATTGGTTGTGAACAAACTCTTGATCAAGTTTCTAGCATCCAAGAGTTTGTGGAAGGGGATAAAATGTCAACAATTTGTGCCACTCCAGTCTGTGATGCTGAATCTATTCCCTTCCTCCTCACTCTGCTCTACTTTCTACTCATCTTGGCTAACACCTCACAACGTTAAGCTTTGCTGGGTTGTTTTGTTTGTCTGTTTGGGAAGGTAGAGGGAGAAAGAGAGAGGTAGTTTTGAGCCTTTCTGGGCAGCTTTATTTGTCCAGGAGGGAGTTTGGCTTTCTGTATTATTTCTTATTTGTCTGTAATTGTAATTAACTGTAAATATATTGTGTGTGTCTGCCTGTAGATTTAGCTTTGCTGTAAAGAGAGCTTCAGCTCACTCCCAAGCTGTCTGAGCTACTCTGGTAAATTCCAGTAGTGGAGAGGGGGAGGAAAGTTCCTAACCTACCACATGGTTATATGCTTTCCCATCCAGACACAACCACCACAGCCAGGATGTGCATGCTGCTATCACTATGCAGTACCTGAGACATCTGCTTGAAAATAATTTACAGATCACTACCTTAAAACCAGGTTAATGTCTACACATATCTAAGGGGTGGGTGTCAAGTGGAGGGGGCAAAGCTCTTTTCAGTGGTGCACCGCAGTTAAGACAAGAACGATGGATGCAAACTGGAACAGAGACAGTTTCACCTCAACATGAGAAACTTCTTTCGAGTGAGGGTGACAGAGCTCTGGAGCAGGCTGCCCAGAGAGGTTGTGGAGTCTCCTCCAGTGGAGACTCTCAAAATCCACCTAGATGCATTCCTGTGCAGACTACCTTCAGCAAATCCTGCTTTTGGCAGGGAGGTTGGACTCTCTGAAGGTCTCTTTCAACCTCTAACATTCTGTGATTTACCAAGATCTTTGCTTTCACTCTGCTAAGTTGCAACTGACTGTTCCCAGCTTGCTTTGCTTTTGGACAGAGCAGTTACATACAAACTGCAGAAACAATCTACAAGTGGCCAAATGTGGTGCCAAGAATTTGCTAGTTACTGAATATTGCCCATTTCCACTTGACTTAAAAGCCTTTGAAAGAGCTCTCCAAGATTTGTTTCTAAGCACTAGCCTGCTCCTTCCAGTACCTCAATTTGCCTTCTTCCAGCAGTAACCAAGCAGCCAACCATATTCTTGCTGCAGAATAAGTCACCTGTCAGAGGAAGTGGAATTCAGCAAGTCAGATATTGGCAACAGTGATTATAGATCCAGTTTAAAATTGGAGATGGAACAAGTTGGCAGGTTAAAAAATGGTATCAAAGAATGCAACCTCATTTTCAATAGAGGCACAAATTAAGCATACCACAGCTGTGATGCACAAGCAACCACAGTGGCATTCATCTGCCAGAAGACTGCTCATTATGCATTCATCTGGAGCAGCACAGGAGTGGCTGGGTGCTAACATGACATCATTTCTCATTTATAGTAACTCTTGATATCCCGACGGATAAGTTAAGCTGAGGCACAGAGACTAGCACAACAGTGGGCACCTTAATTCTACTCCTATCTCAAATTACCAGTTAGGTATACAGACATTTCTGTCAAGTCAGAACAAGAATCTTCTAGAACACAGGTGTTACACAGATGATGTGTCAGGATCCTGGAATTTGGGTAGCAGTCCACCTAGAAGCAATTTCCTACCCTGGGCAAGTTCACAATAAAAAGAAGTAAAAAAACAAACGAGCAGAAAGGAGAGGGACTGAGAGCTCTGAGGCAGACAGCAGAAACTACAGCTCTTGATAGTTTTCTTTTTACCTTTGCTAACAAAATCCAAGAGGGGAGTCCAGCAGAGATCTCCCAGTTTTGAAAACACAGTAAAAAGAATTCAAATATTTAGGTAGATGGCAGGAAAGTGAGCAGAAAACACTCTGACATTGTGACAGTCTCAACCTATAACCTCACTAACAACTGACTAGGAGTTTACCAAGAACTAGAGCTCAACTGACTAGGAACTTACCAAGAACTAGAGCTCATCTGTCCTATGGCTTCTCTGGTACCATAAGCATCAGCCAATTAAACTGTCTTAACCACCAGCTGAAGTCTCCATGAAATTCCAGCCAAAATTCTTCCACTGATTTGAAAAGGTACAAAGATCTGTTACACTACAGGTTTCCATTTAACCAGAGGTTGACAGCAAGTTAGAGAAGACAACAGATCAGAATCAAAGGATTACTCTGAAGTCCTCAAAGCAGGCAAGTCATTTTGTGAGCAGCATTTCTAACCCAGGGCACACAGTCTGGAGATGCCATGTAGCAACTTCAGTGATTCATACCAAGACTCAGAATTCGCAGAGAGCAGCAGCCAGGATTGGTAAAGCAGTCTGGAAAGAGCTGATTGTATCTAACAACAAACTCCTAGACCCTGAACACAGAGACTGCACACCTTTAGCTCTTCCATCACCTACAGTCCCAGCTTGTGGTGGCAAGTTCCTGCTCTAATTTATGAACAGAATTCTTTTGATGTGTCATTTAAATCTGAAGGAAGACAAGGCCCAGCTGCTTGCAGTCAGCTGCGGCAAGTTCCAGCAACAATCTCTTGTCAGTTCTGCGCCAAACCTGCTTCCACAACATGAAACAATACAGCCAACCTAAGGAAGATTTCTTCACCTCTGAAAATCACCTGAGATTCTCACCCACCTCCTTCTCCTCCTCATCTAAAATTCTCATCCNTCATATAAACCCATTCTTAACATCCTCTCCCCACCCCACCCCTCCCCAAAAAAATAGGTCATGGAATACAGAAATGCCCTCCTTCACTATTTCACAGGCAGTACTGTGGGCTATTTGCTTAAAATTGTCCTGGGATTACATTCTAACTGAACTGTGATTACAGCTTGGTTGTAGTGCACAGTTAGGAAAACCACACTAAACTTCAGTCAGAAGTGTCATTCTACATCTTTTATTTACACAACCAGTGAAGGGCAACTTCTAGAACACCAGCTTTAATCCTTNCACAACATGAAACAATACAGCCAACCTAAGGAAGATTTCTTCACCTCTGAAAATCACCTGAGATTCTCACCCACCTCCTTCTCCTCCTCATCTAAAATTCTCATCCTCCCACAGGATGTTAGGGGTTGGAAGGGACCCAAGGAGATCATCGAGTCCAACCCACTGCCAGAGCAGGACAATACTATCTAACACAGATCACACAGGAACACATCCAGACAGGCCTTGAAAGTCTCCAGAGGAGACTTTCTGCTCGTAAAAAAGGTTTCATTTAAACACTCAGATTGAAGTTTATTCATACACAGCAAAAAAAAAAATTAAAAAAAAAAAAAAAGGTTCCACCTGCATATTAAAACCAAACAGATTAGAAGTAAATGTTTTATTCTTCCAACTAAATTCCAGTACTACAAGGGCAATAAAACAATGATACACTGAAAAATTGCAGCAATAAACATTTGTTAAAGACTTGAGAGAANTTTTTTTTTTTTCCCAAACTTATTAACATAAGAAGCCAAATTGTAATGAGAACAGCAAATGAGGCCACTGGTATTATTACAGGTAGCAAAGGTCCACATCCAGGTGGTACTGACATCAGGGAGCACTCCAAAACCAGTTGCTGCATAAGAGTGGTTGCCACTGACAAAAGCTTGAAATAACCTGTGTTCACAGGGAGGGGGGGGGAAATATGGCATTGCTGCAAGTCTTTACTGGGACAGCTTGCAGCAATAAAACAGGGTGTATAGGGCAGCCCACATATGCAGAAAGTGTGATTCATGAAACGTCTGGAAAGAGAGAAAACAAAACAAAACAAAGCAAGGGTTAATGACCGAATGCCAGCTCTACCACAAACCTGCTATGGAAACACCAAAACCTGCTTCAAAATAAACCCCAGCATCTAATGGGAGACATCTCTAGATGCTCTTAACAAAAGCTGTGCTTTATCTCACATCTGGTTTTCAAGCATGCTTGAGAGCAGACACGAAGAAAAGGACTTCAAGGTGCTGGTGGATGAGAAGCTCAACAAGAGCCAGCAGTGAGCACTTGCAGCCTAGAAAGCCAATCAGATCCTGGGCTGCAGCAAGAGAAGTGTAGCCAGCAGGACAAAAGGGGGGATTCTCACCCTCTACACCACTCTCATGATTGCCAACCTAGAGCATTGTGTCCAGTTCTGGAGCCACTATTATAGGAAAGATCTGGAGGTGCTGGAATGTGTCCTGAGAAGAGCCACGAGGATGATCAGAGGTATGGAGCTGCTCTGCTATGACAACAGGCTGAGAGAGTTTGGGCTGTTTAGTCTGGAGAAGAGAAGGCTCTGAGGAGACCTTCTTGTGGCCTTCCAGTATCTGAAGGGGGCTACAAGAAAGCTGGGGAGAGACATTTTAGATGTCAGGTAGTGATAGGACTGGGGGGCATAGAGCAAAACTGGAAGTGGGTAGACTGAGATTGGATGTTAGGAAAAAGTTCTTCACTATGGGGGTGGTGAGAGACCGGCACAGGTTGCCCATGGAGGTGGTGGATGCCTCATCCCTGGATGCTTTTAAAGCCAGGCTGGACGGGGCTGTGGGCAACCTGCTCTAGTGTGAGGTGTCCCTGCCCATGGCAGGGGGGTTGGAACTGGATGATCCTTGAGGTCCATTCCAACCCTGATGATTCTACGGTTTCTATAATTCTAACTTCAAGTCTTCTGTATTAGCCATTAAATTATTTTCACCAGGGGCCTGGCTGAAGCCTGACAACACGGAGTAGCCACTTGAGTTACTGACTGCAGGTTAACTTAATGCTGCCACAGGCATCAGAACAAAAGAGATACTCACAACTGGCAGGCTGTTCTCCATATCGTCGCATGATCTGATCATGCGTGAACTTCACAAACGCGTCGTATTGTTCTGCAAGCAGCAAGCATTACAAGGGTGAGTATGGTAACTTTTAACTTGAGCCAAACAACATTCAAGGCTACTTTTATTATCCATACAAATCATGTAAAAGTTTAAAGACACACATCCACTAACAGCAGTTCTAACTAACTTTACCCAGTTCACAGTTGCCATTTCCATTTCACCCCCAGGAACAAGAATGCAGCGCATGCCCCCTTAATTAAACTGCTTTCCCTTACAAGCTTCTGTCATGGGAAAGACAGTAACATGCTCAACGAGAATTAAGCTCCACAAAGACCTCAGCATGCCTAACACCTGCCAAGCATCAGACACTGTCTGGTGAAGCAATCAAGTGTGCCCATTTAACAGATCCACAATGGAAGCAGACTAGTTAAGCAACCAGCATTAAGGTCAGTGCTGGGGTTGGGAAATGTAACCTCTCTCCGCTCCTAATGCTACCAGATGTAAGAAAATTAATCTAATGAAATGGAAAGAGAAGCGAAGGAAAGGGATTTGATAGGGTTAGAAATCCTTTTTGGTGACCACCAGAAAAACAAAAGCAAACGCCAAACTAAAAGGATGAAATGTTAAGCAGCTGAATGCTCGACTAATTCCAGAAGTAGCCCCCAGTAGGAGCCCGTGGGCTCGGTGAAAACAGCCGTGTGTGATCCGAAATGAAATTCAGATACTGAACCTATTCATCTGGCTTTCAGCTGAGTGTTGTTATATCCCAGAAAGACTGTTCCTTCTATACACACATCCATCCAGATACACTCACAATACTGTATTCAGTTTCAATACTGCACTCATCAGCAGGATATCACCTTTCAGAATTAGGAAAGTGAACAAGGAGAGTAATATCTACCAGATTCCGCTCCTCTCCATTCCCCTTCCTCCCTTGTGGAAAAATACATGTGCAGCAATGTGGGGTGTTCTGAGAAAAGGGCAAGGTCAAAGAAGGCAATCTTCAACCAAAAATGCAGTTAGATTTGTAGTGGTTCCTAGTCCCACAGGTTTGCCCCATTAAAGTCCCCATCCTCTTGCAGGGATGAGCTTCACCTTTGAAGTAAACAGGGTATCAGTAATCAGCAAGTAGTGCAGCAGCAGCCCAAACTATGGACCTGACCCAAAGATCTAAGGACATTCAACCCTGACTGAAGGGGCCCAGGGTCACAGCAGCCAGTTCCCCTCTGCCCACAAGCAGGACCTCTGTTTCACTGCAGGGCTGACTGACAGCTTTTCAGCAGTCGTGCGAGGATCTTAGCCAAACAACACCACAACACACTGAGCAGATTGAAGGAGCTGTTGCCCAGAAACCATTTCCAAAAATAACAGCAACTAGAACTTTTCTTAAAAGTATGTATTAAAGGCTGAAAACCAGCTTGCAAGCTTTCTTCTTGAAGCTGACATATACAGCTGCCTTTTAGCATCATTGTCTCTGGTAAAACTACAGCTTTGGGAATTGAAAAGAATCCACAGTTACTAAGAGCAACCTACAGTGAACTCTGAAAATGTAAGAGCATGCTTGTAATGATACTTACACCACTGGCATCCCATATTATGTATGTTCTAACTATCTAAGTCAAAAGGCAGCTAAATGAAATGAATGTAAGTATGATTGCTACACAAGTTGACCTTTAGTACAAAAAGCTGTTTTTCACAAACAGCTTCTAGAAAACCTCTCAAGATGAAGTTTCACTTAACCTCTTAGATTCTTTCCATGATTTTACCATCTGCAAAGGATCTTGCATGAAAGACAACTACTCAAAGGACGTGGGAAAAGAAAAAGGCAGTATCTGGCTAACTACCTACAAGAAAAGCCATGACTCAGAGAGGACCAAGGAAAATATCTAAGAAACAAACATTAAGTCACTTGACAAAACTATTCAATTGAGATTTATGGCCAGAATTTCCATGACATTGCCATTGACTTCACTGGTTTGTAAGAACACTTTAAGAAGTTTATTAAAGGATATAAATTTCTCTGCTGACAGAATGACTAACTGGCTTTCTGTTTCAGGAATTTCCAAATTCTTTTGGCAGTCTCTCTAAATTCCCACATAATGCTGAAAATATATTGGCTTGATACATGGGATGCAGTAACCTGAGCTTTCCAATAGCTCTTCTGGTGACCACCATCGTAAGAATTAAACCTAACTCATCTCACCATAAACCACAATGCCTCAAACAGAAACCAATCCCCTCCATTCCCAAGAGATTTAAAAATGTTCCCTTTAGCACTGACAAAGCACATATAAGGAACCTGCCAGAGTGGTTCCTGTTTGTGAAGAACTACACTCAAAGTGTCTGGAACAAATGGAAATACATCTGGTGTTTAAATGGTGATTATGATCACTGCTAACTGAAATTCACTTAAGGGAATGCAAGAAATTCCCCCATTCCTAACACACATCAATCAGAAGGGGAAAAAAAAGAAGTCTGACAGAGCTCTACCCATCAGTCTGAAGCATATTAAAAAGAAAGACACAGAAATGAAGCATTAGGCCCAAAGCAACAGAAGGATTTAGGAATCTGATTATAGTTCTAAACAGATGTAGATTTAAGAGGGTCTTGAACTACAGGCAGCCATTGGCACAGCAATGGCAGATCAGCAAGCACAGAATAGGAAGAGAGGCTCAGGTGCAGAGACAATATTGTCAAGGCAACCCACAAGCCTAACACAGGTCTGCTGACCTTCTGCATGGGCATATCTGACAAAGGTTTTATTTCCACACCTGAAGAGATCTGAAAACTTTGTTTGTGTTTTCAGGTGGGATGCAGATCAGCCATGGTTATTCAAAAGCAGGTTTGCTGTCAAAGAATGCACTCAGATGTTCATTATCATCACACTAATACTAGACACTGTGAAGGCACCTACCTCTGAAAGCACCAGAATTTAGGTGCTCAAACACTAGTAAGATGCTCAGAAGCAGAGGACTTTGACAACTCCAGAAAGGTCATATTTACAATGCTGACACTAACACGATCTTTACAGAAAGATAAGCACCAAAGGTATGAGCTGAATGGTGTGAAATACAACAACTCAATGCAGAGCATTAGAAATGCAGCTGAACTATTGATGCTCAGACACGCAGAAACCACCACTGGCAGCAGTGTAATGGTAAAAGCACTGGGAGCAGAAAGGGAAATCTTAGGTACTGTCATCTTGCCAAAATCCAGAAAAAGGAAGTCAGTCACCAAGCAGGGAGGGAAAAAAAGTGTCCTTCACAAAGAGCTCTTAAGCAAGTAGAATAGAAAGGCTTTCTGGGCAAAAAGAAAAAATAAATGAGGAGGAAATGATCAATTTGGATGTTATAGCAGGAGAAAGTTCTATCTGAAATAAAATCACTGTTTCTGTTGATTAGTAATATGCAGGAGTCATAGTTTCTAATCCAAGGCAGCACAAGGGAAAAGACAAAAACCTCACACCATTATCAAAGAGGCTACACATTATTTTATCTGTCCTAGGTTCAAACACAATCCTTACTCAGATTATGTGTGTGTGTGGGGGAAATACAGGGTAACACAAAAATGGGGAGGGGGGGAATTAAGCTTCCAAACTCATCCTAACACATTTTAAACTATAACATACCTGCAAGTTTTGTGGTCAAAATTTCTTCATACTCTTCACGGATTTTCTCTTCACGTTCTTTCAGCAAACGTTCACAGATCATTCCAACTTGTCTGAGAGTAAACAGGGGCTGTTCTTTTTTCAATGGTGATGATGCTGCAGATGAAGTACCTAAGATTAAATATTTGAGCAGACCGATTTAGACTGACAAGTAGCTCAGAAGCATTTTTTATCATCAGTTTTCTTCACATCTTCTACATTAAAAGAACATAGGAAGGAATTTAGAAGATGTTGTGGCCAGCAGGGCAAAGGAGGTGATTCTCCCCCTTTACTCTGCTCTCGTCAGACCCCACCTGGAGTACTGTGTGCAGTTCTGGAGCCCCCAACACAAGAAGGACATGGAACTGCTGGAGCGAGTCCAGAGGAGAGCCATGAAGATGACCAGAGGGCTGCAGCAGCTCTGCTATGAGGACAGGCTGAGAGAGTTGGGGCTCTGCAGCCTGGAGAAGAGAAGGCTTGGAGGAGACCTTATAGTGGCTTTCCAGTATCTGAAGGGAGCCTACAGGAAGGCTGGGGAGGGACTATTGACAAGGCCTAGTAATGTCAGGACGAGGGGGAATGGGTTTAAACTGGCAGAGGGGAGATTTAGACTGGATGTTAGGAGGAAGTTCTTTACAGTGAGGGTGGTGAGACACTGGAACAGGTTGCCCAGGGAGGTTGTGGATGCTTCCTCCCTGGAGGCGTTTAAGGCCAGGCTGGATGAGGCCTTGAGCAACCTGCTCTAGTGGGAGGTGTCCCTGCCTATGGCAGGGGGTTGGAGCTGGATGATCCTTGAGGTCCCTTCCAACCTAAACCATTCTATGATTCTGTAAGTCTTCCTCTGCCATTTGAACACTTCTAATTACTATTAAAGTAAAATCAAGGCAGAGGAAAGGAAGATATCTACAATGGACAATTAGCAAGGGTATCAAAACACCAAGTGTTACACAGACACTGTGAATACCATTTACAAATTTAAGCTTCTATTTTATGTAAAACTTACAGTACATTTGTGCAAAGACAGCTGCTTTGCACAAGCCTATTACAATATCAATGGCAGGGTATGCAGGATGGTCTCTTGAAAACAATGCATGCCTTGTGTCCTACTGAATCTTAAAATGAGAAGCCACAATCTTCCAGATCAATGCTAATATTGCCTAAATGAGCAACTGCTGGGAGCAGGCATTAAAAAAACAGATAACTGGGGAGGGGGGAAAAAGAAGTTACTCAAACAGAACCCAACAACATAACAGAATTACACATAATTTATTGTTAAAATAAAAAGGCAAGAGCAGCTGGTAAGAAGGTGACATAAAGCACCAAATAACTAGGGGAAAACTGTACAGAGACTAAAAACACAATACAGAGCTACACAGAATTTTCTGGGTACCTGGCAAAGCTGGTCCAGTAAGGAGAAATGCATGTGGCTGTGCATCAGTAGAACAACAAGGATCTGTCTGTTGAAAGGTATTTTCTAAGTGTCTCCTCTTCTGCATGCGTTTGTACTCCTGTTTTATGTTGTACAGAATTTGTTCTGAAAGAAAAGCAAATAAAAAAATAAGGCTCAAATAATTACAGTTCAGCATTTCACTTCCACCTTACCTCCACTCAAATGCTGAAATCTGTAGATAACTAAGAGATTATAAAAGTTAGACTCTTAAAACATGCCCTGCAAAGACACAATGGAACTTTTCTTACCCAAGACACAATGAAAGTAACTAAAAGAAAGGTAATTCCAGGCTGTTTTCACCAGGAGAAGAGTAGCAAAAATGTTGGTAGTTCAGGTCATGTATTAGCACCAGAGTACTGCTAACAAAAGTTAAACTGCATTAGGTTACAATTTAGGAGCTACACAATATACATAGAGAAAAATTAGGTTAGAGAACTTCTACTGGTATCCAATATCTTCCTTTCACACATTTAATTTGTAATCATCTTATTTCCCTAGACAGCACCTATCATTCATACAGTTAAGGCTAACAAAAGACTTCAGGATAAAACATGAAGTAAATTTCCTCTCTGTACAGTTACTGGCATACAGGCAGCAAAGCGAAAAGGAAAACATGATGTAAAAATCTCAAAGGATTGGAACATGATGCTTAAAATCTCAAAGGATTGGAAACCCAAGAGATAAAATACAACAAAAATGTCTCTCATGACACTTTTGACAGCCTCTGATCTTTCTAAACAAACACAGATCAACAGTCACTCATACAGGAGGACGGCAATATGTAGTTCAACATTTGATTCCACAGCAAGCGCTTTTGTTAATCTCATCCCCACTGCAGAATTACAAGGAAAAAGGTAATCTCTACAATAGAATTATCGATCCTGTGCCTTCTTGCCCAAAGTCCATGTACTACAAATCTCTCTGGTACATCAACATTAAAGGATAAATAAAATCCAAGCCATTCATAGAATCATAGAATCAAGCAGGTTGGAAGAGACCTCCAAGCTCAGCCAGTCCAACCTAGCACCCAGCCCTTGCCAATCAACCAGACCATGGCACCAAGTGCCTCAGCCAGGCTTGGCTTCAACACCTCCAGGGACAGTGACTCCACCACCTCCCTGGGCAGCCCATTCCAATGCAAATCACTCTCTCTGCCAACAACTTCCTACTAACATCCAGGCTAGACCTCCCCGGCACACTTGAGGCTGTGTTCCCTTGTTCTGTTGCTGGTTGCCTGGCAGAAGAGCCCAACCCCACTTGGCTACAGCCTCCCTTCAGGTAGTTGCAGACAGCAAACATTTTCTAGGTTGCTGATTTTTTTTTTAAGTTGGTTTTGTTTGTTTTTGTCTTTTTTACAGCAGACTTTCACAGGAAGACTTCCAAAGATGCTCCATGAGAATTCTTACTTTCAAATACTCAAATTCATTACAAAAGCACTCCCTGCAAGATTGGCTTCCGCTGACACTTGTAGACTTTTGGCAAAGACAACTTCCAAAATAAGTTATGTTCAAACCCATGTGATCATGTCTGAGTTGCAAAGGACTCCTCACTCAGTACCTTCCTACTTTTGTTTGGCATTCTGCCAATGTAGTACCATGAAAACTTTTCAACCATTGTTAAGGTTTGCAAATTGAGGTTTCAGATTTGAACACTTTCTATTAAGTAGCCATGTGAAGCAAGGAACTTCAGCCACCAGCTTATTCAGTCAATCACTGAAGCCTATCTTAGACCATGCAATAGCCAATATCTGCCAATTCCTTGTTCAGAGGTTTTAAATATTGTGCTGGTTCTTCAACTCCATAGGTCAGTCTGGGGACTTTCAGCTTGTAAGAAGGGAGGAAATGATTTCCAGTCAGCAGGAAAAAAAAAAACATCCTTTTCAGCATAGGAGCTTCTTGTTTGGATTTTATCCATTCATTATAGCCTTATAGTTTATACATTTTCACTCCCATGCTTACGGTGCTTCTACACTTTTCAGCCTCTGCAAAGGGAGATCAATAACTTAGTTCAAAAAAAGGGCAAATGCAAAAGACATGATAAAGAAGCACTTCAAAGAAATTAAGAGAAGGAAATAAGAAAATGAGGAGGTGAATCTTGTAGAGGAGGGTTATAGGTTGGATTTGGTGATCCAGAGGGTCTTGTCCAACCTGGATGTTTCTGTCATTCTGTGAAAAGGACTGAGGAGTGGCTAGAAGATTCAGAGTTTTTTTAGGACAAGATACATACTACACCCCTGCATGGTACAGAAATACATAAATGAGGTTAAACCATGCAGTCAGGCTTCCAAAATAAAGAATCCCATGCAGAATATGTCAGGTGCATCAGTCAGAGAATGACTCTGGCAACATATTCACTCAACAGCATTACAGTTGGCAAAACAGTGGTTTTCCTCAGGATCAAGCTGCTCCAAAGCAATACTGAATAATTTGGAGTGTTATGCAAATCAGCTTGTAAGATATCAACTATCCCAAAGCATGCCTACGCTGTGAGCAATGTGACTGCAAACATCCACACTGTATTTACATTCACTAAGAGTGTAACAGACCACGTGCATCCTTCCCTACCACTACTTGGCCTTTGTCACACCTTCCAAATTCCATGGGAAAAACATCAGCCATATGTCAAGTGAAATAGCTTTGATGAAAAAAATCATCTCTACAGTTCTCCATTATCCTGTATCTTTTTGCAGAGGTATTCTCAAACTATATTAACCATCAAAATGAAAGGGAAAAAAAACCACCCCTAAAAACCTAAAACAAACCAAAGACTCTAGGCAATATATAAAACTGCAAGAGCAGGGTCTCCTTCAGCCCTAATGATACCTGCAAATTAAATAGGGAGTAATTCATAGAAAATGTTAGAACACCATCCAGAAGAGGAGCAAACGATCTGCCACAGGAATGGACTGCCCAGGCAGGTGATGGAGTCACCATCCCTGGAAGTGTTCAAAAAAACACTGGATGAGGCATGTAGTGTCAAGGTCTGGCTGACTGGACAGGGCTGGGTGTTAGGTTGGACTGGATGAGCTTGGAGGTCTCTTCCAATCTGGATGATCCTATGAATGGCTTGGGGTTTTTTTATCCTTTAATATTGATGTGCCAGAGATATTTTTTAGTACAGGGACTCTGGGCAAGAAGGCACACAGGATGGATAATTCTATTGTAGAGATTACCTTTTTCATGAAGTGGGAGGGGATGGGGATGCAACAGTGATGGACAGATGACAAGACAACAGACAGACAAGGAAGACAGCAAGGGGAAGTGGAAAAATCAAGTACTGAATTTGAGGAAACGGTAATAACTGGGATTAAAAAAATAAGATTGTGCTTCAAGAGAGGAGATCTGATCAATGCCTATAAATATCTGAGCGGTGGGTGTCAAGTGGAGGGGACCATTCGCTTTTGTTGGTGCACAGTAATAGAACAAGGAACAACAGATACAAACTGGAACAGAGAAGGTTTCAGCTCAACATGAGGAGAAACTTCTTTACAGTGAGGGTCACAAAGCACTAGAGAACAGGCCGCCCAGGGGGGCTGTGGAGTCTCCTTCTCCGGAGACTTTCAAATCCCTCCTGCATGCATTCCTGTATGGACTACCCTGGGTAATCCTGCTTTTGGACTCGATCTCTGGGGGGTCCCTTCCAACCTCTAACATCATTCTGTGATTCTGGATTCAAGGATATATAGTGCTACTCCAAATTACACTGAATTATGGACACAGAAGTCTCAACTGATAATAATTTCACCTGCTTCTCACCTGTAACACTTTTTATCTTGCTGTCTTATCTTGCTCTGAAAATACAAAAATCAAGGAATGCCACTGATGGATATGTTGGGAGATCCTTGTCCTGAAAACCACTGACAGTTTGCATCACTGTCACTTCAGGTACAGGTATAAAACAAAGTGAAGTGGAATGGAGGAAGGAAGTATCTAAACATTAAAATATAATGTTTATGTTGCAAGCAGTCACCGACAGAAAACATTTCAAGTCCTGACCTAACACTTGTTGAGCAGTGTTTAGGCCAAGTATTCCTCTATTTAGGCTGACTTCAGAGATTTAAGGCACTACTACTCAGCACAGGGAACTGGAACCACAAGCTCTACTCAGTTAAGGCAAGATGACTGAGAATGGCTCATCTCATTCCTCTTGCATTCTACCACTTCTAAAATGCAGATTAATAGTCAAGAAACATAAGTCCGAAGTAGCACTGAACTGTTCAATAACTCTTCACATCAGTGATCAGATTGCTTCAAATTCAGCAGATTTTTGCAACAGCCAAGATCAAGTAAACATTTTCATTAACAAAGGGCGACATAAAATCTTTCACTTAAAACTGTGAATCAAAATGGGAATTTGTGTTAACTTTAAAGTTAAATTAACTGAAAATCTGAATGTAAAATTGAACTATTTTATCTTTTTAAAACAAAATCTAGGAGAGTAAGAAGTTGTTTAAAAGCACAAAGTTACTTCCAGCATTTACAGTTTAGTTTCACAAAGCCACAAAAACATGTTTAATAAAGAGATTCTGTTTGAAACAGTTCTTACAGCACCTCAGCACTTGAAAGAATCCATGAAATATTAAAGCAGTGTAAACCAGACAGCTTTTGAATGCACACACAGTTACACACATCAGACATCTAACTGTAAAGCCATTTTAACATCTGGCCTAGTTAAACAAAGCTTAGCCTTAGCAGAACTCCTTCTCCAACCTAGTTTTGCTTCCTGAAAACCTTCTTGCCTTTTTAAGATCAGTTTCTTAACCTCTTTTATTTTCATATTAACTCTCACTATTCTCTGTGCAGCTGACTCTGAATGAAAATGTGCTTTCAATTGGTGTCAAACACAGGACAGATTCTGTGTGTTCATCAGTGTGGAAATTATCTTTTTCAACAGTGATATGCATTTTAATTAACAGATTAGATACAAACATCTAGGATCAGAAAGGAGATTTTCTTAATGAGTTCAATCTAAGTGAGCTGTTCTAAAACTGTAAAACTGAAGTGAGAACTTGCATCATATGTATGTATTAGAAGTCATTAGGCATTTCAAATACAGACTTTATCTTATGGATGCTTCAGCTGAAATCAGCCATTCTGTGTCAGGCAATGTTTTCATTGATGAGGTGACAAGACAAATATATTTAATATGACCAAATATGCATCACTGCAACCTATCCTCAGCTTCTTTTTCATTTCACTTTGTCCTCTGTGCTCAGTGTTCCCTACTAGTTAGAGGTACCTCTGAAGACAGCTACCTAGCTAACAGGAAACAATAGGCCAAGAAGCTGAAACTCAGAATTAGACTTGTCAAATCTAACAGCAAGAAAAAGGCACACAGCTAACATGCTGAAATGAATTAGTACTCCATCAATGACATTTCAAAGTTAAGTTGACTGCGAATCCCAGGCAGTTATGCAAGACATATTACACATCCCCTTCTCCTCCAGGTTCAAGGCTCAGATAAAGAATGACGAAAGAAATTTGCTAGTCTCACCATGACCACTAAAGGCAGAGGAGATTCAGTCAAATACACCTGAATATAATGAAATGCTTTAATAGTTTTGTTGTTGCTTGCTTTTTTTTAATCTAGAGCTATGTGTACTAAGCACAAGAAGTGAGCAGACAGGTTCATGAAATACTGCACTAAGATGATGGAGAGCATTCACATCAGTCTTCTTTCAAGATCTGAGACATGAAGAACCAAGATTAAGTTTCAGCTGCTTTCACACCCAATGAAGAGAAGATGATATGTGAAGGGGGCAAATCAGAATTCAAGTTTGACATCTGTAATATGATTTGTCATACTAATGGATTACAAAGCTGTTCATTTCCAAGGAGTGATGTCTTCTTGCTTCCTTTAATTCATGATAAAGAGACAAGTTATTCTTTTTCAAAGTTCTGTCATCTAATGACTTCATCCTGACCTGTAATTAACTAGAAATTATGTACAAGGCAAACAGCAGTTCAGCCTGAAAAGGTAACAAGGCAAACAATTATTTTCTCCATTTTAATAACTGCTTATCAACTGTGAAGGTGCTGATTGTTCCCCCTGAAGGATTTTGGGTTTTTTGGCTTGTAAACTAGCAATCTCTCATCTCCATTCCTGCCTTCTCTCATTTAGCTCAAGGAAACTTTAGCAAAACACATAGGAAGATGACTCAAGAGGCTGAAATCAGCATAGCAGATTTCCTGGCCTGAAATGGAACTTAAAGCTCAAGTTTCAGTTTGCAATGTCACCATTCAACATATGCATTCAAATTTGAACCACGGCTGAGATTTATTCTAAGTGAGCCAACCAAATGCTACCCTAATGCCAAATGCATACACACTCAGGGATTTCAGCTGCTGTTAAACATTCCCATTAGGCCATCACCCTTATTCAACACCGAGCTGATACTGTCACACTCCTAGTTTTGGTCTCTCCACCAGACTACCAACATATAATGTTAATCTTAAGAAGCCAGCTTGCCTCAAAAGCAGCACCACTGCAGAGCAATGGATAACAGTATTCTTCACTACTTCTATCTACTTAAGCAGGGAATCCACAGGCACATACAGAAATTAAAATAATCCAAATATTCCTCTTACTATCTTGCTTGGGTCACAGACACTGAATCTTAGAATCACTAAGGCTGAAAGAGCCATCTGAGATCGTCAGCTCAACACCACTGTGCCCACTAAACACATCTTCTGAAGGCCTCCAGGGACAGTGATTCCACCAATTCCCTGGGCAGCCTGTCCCAATGCCTGACCATTCTTCCAGTAAGGACTTCTTTCCCTAATACCTAATCTAAACCTCCTCTGGCATAACATCAACCACTCCAGTTACATTTCTAGATTGGGCATGGTCTGTTAGACTTCAGTAACCGAATGCATACTTCTGCAAACCATGCTCACCTCGGAGGAGCCTGGCCTAAGCGAGAGAGAACACTGATAATGGGTACACACTGACACTTCACAACCAGTGGTTACAGCTAAAGAACTGACAGAAGCAGTTTGTAATGGATTCTGTGACACAGAGCTGGCCACCTCAACAGATTCAATTACTCAAGTCTCAGGCTGATGAAAGTCCTGGTTCTCCCCACAAGTCGGGAAAACCCAGTTCCCTTGATCAGGATATTGAGGGATGAAAACTAAATCAAGCAAAGCAAAATGTATTAGACACAGCAATCAGATCTTTCTCTTTGCATAAAAGAAGTCACACTGCCTTTACGAGACTTGCCACTGAAACAAAAAACTGCTTCAACGTTTTATGACATCTGCAACCCAGGGTGTTTAACATTTACAGTCACCACAGGCATCTATATAGAAATTCTGCATATAAACTAAACGATCAAGTCCAGATGCCACCATTATGTGCTTTCCTTTTTTGTCTTTTAAGGGGTGGGAATGTTTTGGTTTTTAAAATCCTCATGATTTCTGCAATGCTGGAGCACAACGAGACACTTGGCATGCTGCCAAGACAATTTAGCAGTAAATACACATACCAATAAACGTTAACACAACAGAAATTAAGCAGAAAGTGATGCAGCACTCCTAATATGTCACATTCCAAAGCTTCTTGATCTGTTCGTTTAAAAGCCAAACCTGTACTTGGCCACTGTGGGACCAAGTTTCAGACAGAAGTTTGCTCAAGATGGCAACTTAAAGGTCATAGGAGGACAGCCTAAGAGGGAGATGTAATACTTCTTCCTAGTCAAAAAGGTCAAACTAATTTCCTTTCATTAACTTTGAAAATTTGTGTTAACCAGATCCATAAACCCACCACCACCACACCATCCCCAGATTGCTCTGACAGAAGAAGACAAATTTATTTACCTTTGGTTTGTAAGGAGGCCCTTGGGAGAGAGGGACTCTTCAAACCAACTCCATTTGCCATATGACTGCCATTAGAGCATCGAATACCAGTTATGCACACCCATTACCAAACATTGCATAAATTCAACAGTTTCCATATGCCATCAACTTTTTTACACTATCTCTGCTTGGACTGCAACCAGTGACCTGAGTTGAAGGACTGTTACCAGTAACTCCACCCACTGCAATTTTTGGTTTGCAACACTACTTACTTGCTGGGAAAGAGTTGAGGCAGATGAGAGGAAAAACTGCATACACAAGTGCAAAACTTTGTGGATTTTTAAGCTATTTCAGAAACTGTTTATAAATGCAACATTCTTTTTGAATCTACAAAGCTCTAGCTGCAAGTTAATCTCTGGGTTTCGATGAGGAGTATGGAAGTTTATCTCCTCAGTTACTAGGTATCATGAATGTGAAGATATAAATCCCTAAGGTCAACATTCTCTATCCCTCCATGTCTTTGAACTGTACTTCCCCATTTGTGCAGGCTTTCTAACACCAAACTTTGAATTCAAAAAGCAGCTAGATAATTTTGCACAGAATACAACAGTTCATCAGGATAAAACTGTAAATAACAGCTCTAAGACATCCAACAGAGAAAAAAAAATACTTTCACTGCTTCCTCCCTTCACCCTCCCAAATCCATTTCACAGCACCCTTAGAACTCCAGGGGAAACTGAACATGTAGAATACATTATGCAGAGACATCCTGACTTCAAGTGTAGATTTTCAGATCATACAGAATATTCTCATTTATAGCTAGAACTTCCATGAAAGTAAAACTCATCTGCAGTATTCAAGTAGAAAACTTGTCAGAGGAACCACTTTTCCAAAGTTGAACCAGGCAGATGTGTTCTGCACTGCTTACAGTAAACACAGATCTTAAAGCATCATTCTAGATGCAAGCAATGGTAACCAAAAATTAGCAAACACTATTCATAGACTATGCTCAAGCCAGCAAGAAGAATGCCACAGAAAGCATAGACAGTAAAGCTACAATCACATATTGGCTGCCAAATGCATTGAGAAACTGGAAGTGACCTAACAGCTGCTCAAATAACCACAAAATATTAAAACACTCTTGTGAGAGATAAATTTCATCGTGAATAAACCTACCCTCTCTCAAACAGACATACTGTTTATTTGTCTATGATCACTCTGTAAGGACAGCTGTTTTCTCATCTGACCATCACCCTCTAGTCTTAGCTCTCAGCACCCCTCCAATCAACTTGTATTCTGCTTCCAGATAATTCGTTTTCCAAATGATTAACTGTGTGGTTAAGAAGTTCTTGTGTTGCTATAGTCTCCACTGGGTGAAGTTAAACACTGCCAGGACAGAATGTCAGAGACAAGACAAATGCTTAAGCATGAACTCAAAGTATCAGCATTAGGTTTTTGTATCCAGAGCTCTGATTTCATGTGGCCATTAATATTCATTAAATAAAATTCAGACACTTTCTAAAGTGCTGGAAGGGCTGAGTATTACAGTAACACGCTGAGAAAATCCTAAGTGAAATCAATTTAATTCTGGTCATTGTTACTAAATTTCCCAATATAAAAGCTGAGTAAGTGACTGAGATTGGAACAAGTCTAAAAGCAGACTGGAATTCTTTTCACAGAGGAAGATTTCTCTGACCCAAATGTAGACAGCTACATCAGAAATGGTTGTGTAAATTCATTTTCCAGTCAACTAAAACAAAAAAGTACATCTTTCTACAGCATACTTCATCTCATCCTAAGTCAGAGGTCTAGAACAAACCATCTGCTTCTTCTATCAAGAAAACCACAAATTATTAGGTCATATGTGCATTTACAAAATCAGATGAGATGAACTCCATACAGTCAAGTGGCCTCCTTAAAATGATAAGCTCTGGTTTTGTTTGCTGAAGGTCCAAATGAAATACACACATCACAGCACCCCTAAAATCAACCACAAGCAAAAGCTAAGCAAGCTGTTTAAGTCACATTTGCACTGGTGACGCATAAAGATTTTTGTTTCCTTTTCTTCTGGCAGAAACCACAGAGGGAGCTTTTAAGCAAAATCCATGTAAATGTGCAGAGTTTACAAATGCTTCAAGTTTTGCTCAGGAGCATTCAAGTGCTGCAAGAGACATTTTGATTTACTGTCCTTCACTTGGTATTATACAAATGGCATGCATAAAATATGGCACTTTCATAACAGAATCAGCATTTCAAATGATAACCACTTGCACCTCTGATTTTCTCAGGGGAAGATGAGGTTTCTATTTGCTCAACTTCAGCAGGGTTCTTTTTTGTTTGTTTGTTTGTTTGTTTTTAGTTTAAGGCCTTCAAAATCATTAAGATAGGATTTTAAGTATTACCTTAAATACGGATGCAGGTTATCTCTGCTGAAATTTACATGGATTTGTCTCCTTTCAGTAACACATACTTACTGTTCAGGTATTATCTGTGTTGAATATTCATAATCTAAGACCTCCAAATCCCAAAGAAACAAGCCAAACTAAATCGCTGCAATGAAGTAACACTTATAAGTGTTACTTATAACACTTATAAAAAGAATCAAATCAATTCTGATTTTAAATGTCTATCTCAAAGTGTATGTACTGCCTCACTGTACCAGGGACTGCCATCCATCACAACTCTCATCCCAGACCGCTGACTCATTCCAGATCTTTTCCTAGAGGTTCGAAAAAAATAACAAGGCACTAATGCCAACTTTAAGTACTTTGTACGACCTCTGCAGATTTCCTCCGTAGCAAATTTTTTACATTATTTTTTATTAAAACCTGTAGAAAAAAAATATTCTATTGTACAGCATTCAGAATCGAGAACGCCAAAACAAAAAGGCACTACTTGGGGGAGATGGCAATTTGAAAACAGGTTCAAACTCACTGCTCAGTGTAACAGGGTCAACTTCTGTACAAAAGCGAGTACCGAACGCAAGAGCAGGGAGAACTCATCTGCAGAAACTGCAGAGGGCTTTTTTCCCCGCACACAAAGGACACAGATCCATACCTCGGCGCTACAGCCACTCACGGCTGCGAGCTTAACCGTTCTTAAGTGCATTACTGGAAGCTACCCACTAGACGAACCGTAGCAAGGGCCAATCAATCCTGCATGTCCAGCCAAGATTCATTCCTTCTCTTTCCCACTCTCTGGTAAAACGAACTCGGTTGATATTTTTACTTGACAATTACACAAGCGGATCTGGGGCTTTTAGGGCCACCGGTTGACTCATCTCTCACACGTTAAGATAAGCCCCCATATACATGTTAACCTTCAGCTTTTAAGGATGTAAAAGGGTATGGTTCTCGCTCGTTTCCGAGACATGAAGATAGCCTGATTCCATCTAATCTGCCCTAAAGGCAACTCTCACCCTGGCATACAATTTCTTTCATCGCTCGGTTTTCCTACGAGACTTTAAGGATGCCACAGAATGGGTCATCCGGGACGATGGCACGTATTAAGAGACTAGAAGCGGAATCACCCCTTTGTTTTATCCGCTTTTGCCTTTCCCACTGGCGTTCTGCGGGTGATTGATGACAGGCCGCGCTCCCCGCCCTCCCTCCCGCCTCCCCCTACCCCCGACGTCTGAGCAACCGGAGGAGGTGCCGCCACCTTGGCTCGGGCAACGCTCGACCCACCGATAATGGCCGCAAAGGATCGATTGGGGAACTTGGGGGGACAAGGGGGGGTCGGCACACTGAGAAGGGTTCCTGGCGCAGGCTGGGAGCCAGCCCCAAACCTCACCCCCGGCTCCTGCAGGCACCATGGTCACGCATCCCTCCCCCCCAGCCCTCCCCGCCGCCCCTAGCGCTTCCGCAGCTTGGCTCGCCCCTGCGGCTCTCCTCGCCACATTCAGGCACCCTTGCAAGAGAAGGAAAAAATCCTTGGTGCCCGTCCCCGAAGCGAGGAAAGCCGGCCTCCCCCTTCCCTCGGCACGGGATCAAGTCTCCCTAGCCAACGGCCCCCCTATTTCCTCCGCTCGGGTAGCTTTCTCCAGTCTTTTCCCCCCTCTCCGACCCCTTTCCTATGGCCACCCGCCCGCANGTCGCCGCCCCACACCCCCACCACCCGGCCGCCTCCGTCCTGGGGGGCTACAGAGCACGGCCAGGCTGTCTCCCTCACCTGTGGTGAGCCGGGACGACACCTCCCCGAAAGGCGAGGGCTCCATGCGCAGGTATTTCTGCGGAGACGAGGCGGCGAAGGAGGAGGAGGCGGCGGCCGAGGCCGGGGCTGACAATGGCGCACATCGCCTCCGCTTCGGGGACGCTGGGCTCAGCAGCGGGTCGAAATCCAGAGTCCTTTTCAAAGTGGCGCCGCAAGCCATGGCGCGGGGCGGAAGCTGGACGGAGGAAGGGGACTCGAAGCGAGGGGCAGTGGAGACGCCGCTGGTGCTGGTGCTGGTGGTGGTGGCAGCAGCCGGCCCTGCCCAGAGGCGCCTTCCTCGCTGTCTGGGGCGGTCTGGGGGGGAGGGAAGGGAGGGCGGCAGGGAAAGGAGGGGGCAGCTGCGTCAGGGCCTCCGTCGCCTCCCTGTCGGCCTCTCTCTGGGGAGCGGCCCCGGCCCCCCCCAGCGGCTCCGGCTCGGCCGGCTGGATCCCCGCTCTCGCCGNAAGGAAAAAATCCTTGGTGCCCGTCCCCGAAGCGAGGAAAGCCGGCCTCCCCCTTCCCTCGGCACGGGATCAAGTCTCCCTAGCCAACGGCCCCCCTATTTCCTCCGCTCGGGTAGCTTTCTCCAGTCTTTTCCCCCCTCTCCGACCCCTTTCCTATGGCCACCCGCCCGCATCGGCTCAACTCGCCCCCCCCCTTCCTCCCCGTCCCTCCTCCCCCTCTCCTGCTGCAAACGGCCATTTCTATTGTGTCTCCGCCGCGGCGGTGCCAAGCCGAGCAGGGATCGCCCCGGCCCCCGCCTCTGCCAGCCATAAAGCCCGACAGAAAATGGCTGGAGGGGGACACCAGACCCACCCAATCCTTCCCAATTCTTCCCCCACTTCCCCAGTGGCCCTACCAGTCCCCTGCCCTGCGCACCCGCTGCCACCCTCCCCACCGAGGACCCCCACCCCCCCNCGAGGCCGGGGCTGACAATGGCGCACATCGCCTCCGCTTCGGGGACGCTGGGCTCAGCAGCGGGTCGAAATCCAGAGTCCTTTTCAAAGTGGCGCCGCAAGCCATGGCGCGGGGCGGAAGCTGGACGGAGGAAGGGGACTCGAAGCGAGGGGCAGTGGAGACGCCGCTGGTGCTGGTGCTGGTGGTGGTGGCAGCAGCCGGCCCTGCCCAGAGGCGCCTTCCTCGCTGTCTGGGGCGGTCTGGGGGGGAGGGAAGGGAGGGCGGCAGGGAAAGGAGGGGGCAGCTGCGTCAGGGCCTCCGTCGCCTCCCTGTCGGCCTCTCTCTGGGGAGCGGCCCCGGCCCCCCCCAGCGGCTCCGGCTCGGCCGGCTGGATCCCCGCTCTCGCCGCTCGTCCTGCCTTGGCCGGGCCAATTCCGCCCACGGCCGTTGAAGGGGCAAGAGCCGGGCTGAGGGGAGCGGGGCCGGGCCCGGCTAACCGATCCGGGGCGGCCGATGACGAGTGATGGCGGCAGGGCCCAGGCGGCGGCGGCAGCAGCGCTTCCCTCTGTGAGTCCCACACCAGCAATATGGCGTCAATAACAACGCCGCGGATTCAAAAACCAACCCCCTGCACCGCGCCTGCGTTCCTGGGGCGGTGGCGCACGCAGAGGCTTCTGGGAATGGTGGTTTCTCCGCCCTAGGGCCGCAGCTCAGCAGCGAGGCGCTCTCGGCTGCGCTGGGACTACAAATCCCACCGTGCCCCGACACGGCTTCCGGGTTCTGATTTAAATCCCCCCTCGGAGCCTGTGCTGTGGGGCGTGGGGTAAAGGAAGAGGTTGCGGGGATGGGACACTGGTGCCCGTGGGGAGCGGAGGTTAAGGGCTTGGCCCCCGGGCGACTGCCGGGAGCCCTCAGGGCCCAAGAGGAGCGGCGAAGCGCGGCGCGGCCCTGAGGAAGTGGGGCGGGGAGTTCCTGTCGGGTCCTGGAGACACAAAGCGGGCGAAAGTCCTGCCGCTCTCGCTAGGCCCCACGGCCTGGCCGGCTGCGCTTGCGGGCCTCCTGTTACCGCAGGCCTGACAGCGGCTGTGTGTGAAATAAGGGCAAAGTTCGTTTAGTGGCTTCCATGATGAGGGCAGAGCAGGGTGCATTCAGGAGTCAGAGGTACGAAGCGGGTGGAGGCGACAGCTAAGGGCATGGCAGAAAAGGCCTCTCGATGCCGAGGGTTTTGTCTCGGTATAACCAAGTGATTCCTTTGCGGTTGTGTAAAGAGCTTTCTTGCTTAAGAAGGGTGGGTGAGGGAAGAGTTTCAAAGAAGTATAGCTGCTTGCAGGAAGAGCTGAGCTCTTTCCTGTCCAGCTTCCTACTTGAAATCAAACTGTGTCGCAGTTCACCCCAGTGGGAAAAGCAGAAGAGACCAATTCAGAAGTCCCCAAATCCGTGTAACCTTCAGCTTTTCTGTAGCTAATCCTGGTAACGATGAACATAAGGGAAAGTTCTCTTTGGAAGCTAAAACGAGGAACGTGCCCTCTTACAGCACGGGTGGGTTTGATTGTCCTGCAAAATGAAAACTGATCTGTCTCTAATGGCACTCTTTCAAAACCCAAATGAGGCAAACCTCGTTGCCATTTGGAGGCAGATTTACCTATCAGGTGTATGCCATGTATTATTAATGAAGCCACCACAGCACCCAGGCAGTCTGAAGGCAGATCTGATATGTGTGCTGACAGTATGATTGTACTGCTCTTAATGTAACTCAGGTCGTGGGGTGACCTAGAAGAGCCTTTCTGCCCAACAAAAATAGAAGTAGTAATTAAGAATTTGCTTTCTGTGACAGGTAGCTTGTGACAATGTTGGAACAATTAGGTGAGATTCACCCTGGTTTTGCCTGACTTGCCTTGGCCTAAAACTAATTACAGAAAATAGCAAAATGGTTCTTCAGTTGTGAACTTTTCCTCTGTAGAAGAAGTACTTGGAGTGTTTCCTTGGTAAGAAGGATGCTAACAAGCCTTTCTGAAACCAAGACGAGTTCTGTTCCTCCATGACAAGGCTCAGGAAATGTACTGATGTTATTAAGACTGCTATAATTGTCCTCCTGTTACTATACAGGTATAACTCCTTCTGTGGACACTCTTCTTTGGAATAATGATAGCTGCTTTTCCATTCACTTAATTCTTCATTTCCATTGCATTTCCCTAAGCAGATAGTTTTTTCCTGTGTTAGTGCAGCAGTCTTTTAAGTGTTCTTGCCAAGCACTTCACCCAGGAATATTGAGACAAAGTTGTTCTTGTAGGCTTTGAATTAAGGAAACCCTGTGTGTCTCTAAGCGTGCCTGTGTTTACTTTGAAAGGCCCTCTGTGCCCACACGGAATTGAAACAGCCACTTCAGCCTTCATCTGTGTCCTGGGAGGCACTTGTGTTTGCATGTAGTATTAAAAAAACATACAATAGCCAACACTTTGCCTCTGAACTTACTGTTTGTCTGACTTCATATTTTTAATATGTATTTTGCATCCAGCAGAAATAAAAAATAATGGGTTACACTAACTCATGTGACACCAGATCCTAAGGACCATAAGCCACCAGTGTGCCCAGGTGGCCAAGAAGGCCAACAGCATCCTGGCCTGTATCAGAAATAGTGTGACCAGCAGGAGTAGGGAGGTGATTGTGCCCCTGTACTCAGCACTGGTGAGACCACACCTCGAGTACTGAGTCCAGCTTTGGTCACCACAGTACAGGAGGGACACTGAGGTGCTGGAGCAGAGGCAGAGAAGGGCAATGAGGCTGGGGAGAGGTCTGGCAAACATGACCTATGAGCAGCAGCTGAGGGACTGGATAGGGCTGGGTGATAGGTTGGACTAGATGATCTTGGAGGTCTCTTCCAACCTGGTTGATTCTATGATTCTATGAACTGGGGTTGTTTAGTCTGGAGAAGAGGAGGCTGAGAGGGAACCTTATTGTCCTCTACAACTACCTAAAAGGAGGTGGTAGTGAGGCTGGAGCTGGTCTCTTCTCCCCAGTTACTAATGATAGGACAAGAGGAAGTGGCCTCAAGTTGTGTCAGGGGAGGTTTAGGTTGGCTGTTGGGAGGAAGTTCTTTACTGAGCAGGTGGTCAGGCACTGGAACAGGCTGCCCAGGGAGGTGGTGGAGTTGCCATCCCTGGAGGTGTTTAAAAGGAGAGTGGATGTGGCACTTGAGGCTGTGGTCTAGTGATGAAGGCTGCTGGGATGAAGGTTGGACTGGCTGATGCTGGTGGTCCTTTCCAACCATAGCGATTCATAGCGATGAGCTGTTGTGCTGAGGGATTTGGGTTAGCCAAGGACTTGTCAGTGTGAAACTGATGCTTGGACTCGAGGAGCTTGAAGGTCTTTTCCAATCTAAGAAATTCTGTGGTTCTGTGACCATTCAGACACAATTTAAGTCGGTGAAAACAGTCTGAGGAATCAGACAAAACTTCATCAAGATAAGCTCCCAGAAAGCAAGCTTTTGCCAGTGCAGGCAGCCTTGTAATTGTCAGCAATTGATTAGAACCACTGTTATCCTCATCAACAGAGTTACTCAGGCTTTATCTGACCTTTAATTCGTTGAACCGAGCTGAAGGAAGTCTGATTTAAGTCAAAATAAGAATTCACACGCCCCTTTGCAGCAAATTAAACACAGCTAAACCAGTGCAGCTTTGCATGCAGAGACAAGCCCTAAGGCAGCAAAACGTCCAACAGCAGCGACCAAGTGCTTGATGGTTGTCAGGGAACATGTGTTTTTACTTTCATTGTGGCAGGAAGCATCACAGGGTCAAGGCTGCAAACCACTGTTTATATTGTTCTTTCTTCTACTTACTCATTACATAACCCATTTGCAGCAGCCCATTACGTGTTACGTGGAGTGCCTTGGAAATTGTCTATGATAAGCATGGTTTAAATATAAAGAGTACCCACACCTTTTATTAATGCTGGCAATGGGAGAGCTTCTTTTATGCTGGTGGTGTGCTAGATTTTATTGAGGCCAGACTTCAAGCTTGACACCTGTTAGAAAGACAAATCCAGATGCAGGGCTATGTTTTGACCTTTGTCCAGCTGTGAATGGGGTGGGAAGGAACCCTTTCAATGCATGGCTTTGGGATTGTCGTGGAAATGTTGTTGATCAAATGTTAGTCTTGATGCATTCTCTTTTCTGCTCCATTCCTCGCTGGGTTTTTGTTTTGCTTTGGTGTTTTTGGTTGGTTGGTTTGGTTTGGTTTTTTTGGTGTGGGTTTTTTTTCTGTCTTCCTCATTTTCTTTATCTTGACTCTGCTTCCTCTTCCTTTTGCTTGAGATATCCTATTCATTTGATGCAGGCTCCACATCAAATCAGGTTGTGGAGTCTCCTCCTCTGTAGACTTTCAAGGCCTGTCTGGATGTGCTCCTCTGTGATCTGTGTTAGATAGGATTGTCCTGCTCTGGCAGGGGGGTTGGACTGGATGATCTCCTTGGGTCCCTTCCAACCCCTAACATCCTGTGAGCCTGTGATCACAGTCTTTATATTTTCTCTTAGACCACCTAACTGTATTCCTTCTACTTCACACAGTGGCTTAGAATCATAGAATCAACCAGGTTGGAAGAGACCTCCAAGCTCATCCAGTCCAACCTAGAACCCAGCCCTAGCCAATCAACCAGACCATGGCACTAAGTGCCTCATCCAGGCTCCATGGAAACATGAGGGAAATGTTTTCCCTGTGAGGGTGACAGAAGCCTGGAAGAGGCTCTGGAGATCTTCAAGAGCTGCCTGGTTGTGTTCCTGTGTGATCTGCTGTAGGTGATGCTGCTGTGGCAGGGGGGTTGGACTGGAAGAGCTTGGGAGGTCCCTTCCAGCCCCTAACATGCTCTGATTCTCTGATTGTAAAGAACTGAAACTCTGAAATTTCACACACCATGTTCTGTGCCTGGGTTTTGGAGAAGCACTGCACCTAACTAAGCTTTGCTTTGCTTATGGTCTTAACAGAACTGCCTCAGGGCTTCTGTAAAAAGGAAAACTACACTTACTATACTAAGATTTTTTTTCCCCAAGTGTTCTTTTATGTCTTTCTGGAGCAATTAATTTTTCATAAGGCTGTGGTAGCAGCATGGTGTTACACATTAACTGCAGAGTAGAACTGAGTCAACTAAAAATACATTGAACTGGAATAGTGAACAAAATTAGTTGTGAGTAATAGTGACAGTGTGAATTAAGAGCCATGGAAGCCACCAGCATGTATTTTTCATTCATTTTCTTTTTCCTTGGGAAGTTTTGCATGGAAATTCAGTGGAAGGCAGCTGGAAGTTTTGCTGTCATTAAAGCCTTACTGGTATTTTGGGTGGGTGGTATCTATGTGCAGCGTAGCATCTTTCCACACCTGCTGTTTAACCTGCTTCTCCACCTCTCTGCCTCCCCATCTCTGCCCACCTCATGCAGTACCTCTCACTTAGCATACGTTTTCCATTCATGAAACAGAAAATGACAACCATCTCCTGCTGGCGAATCCCTTCCTTTCCCCACCGTGGGTAATTCTCTCATCCTCTGAGCTCGTTTGCTCCCTGTGTTCAGTTCTGGGCCCCCCAGTTTAGAAGGGACATTGAGATGCTTGAGCATGTCCAGAGAAGGGCAACGAGGCTGGGGAGAGGCCTCGAGCACAGCCCTACGAGGAGAGGCTGAGGGAGCTGGGATTGTTTAGCCTGGAGAAGAGGAGGCTCAGGGGAGACCTTATTGCTGTCTACAACTACCTGAGGGGTGGTTGTAGCCAGGGGGAGGTTGCTCTCTTCTCTCAGGTAGCCAGCACCAGAACAAGAGGACACAGCCTCAAGCTGTGCCAGGGGAAATTTAGGCTTGAGGTGAGGAGAAAGTTCTTCACTGAGAGAGTCATTGGCTACTGGAATGGGCTGCCCAGGGAGGTGGTGGAGTCGCCGTCCCTGGAGCTGTTCAAGGCAGGATTGGACGTGGCACTTGGTGCCATGGTCTAGCCTTGAGCTCTGTGGTGAAGGGTTGGACTTGATGATCTGTGAGGTCTCTTCCAACCCTGATGATACTGTGATACTACTATGATATGATACTTTTCTTGCCCATAGGAAGACTAGGCTGAGGCCATGCTCGTTGTGTCACGTGTTTCCCATGACCTGTTTCCCCACATCAGACCTTGTTCCCCAAGTTCTTCCCCAGATTTAGGTCACCTGTAACCTGAACATGCTCCTAAATTACCAGCTTTCTAGAAGCTTTTCCCAGGGAATCTTTACCTCGTCCTTTCCCCTCGGTTCAAGGTTTCTCTGTTCCTCATTCCAGGAGATAAAGTTTTCACTACTCTCCTCCCCTTTTTTTCCTTGCTGAGTGGCAGCATCTCATGACTGTTGTGCTCTTTCTTAGCCCTTCTTGGCTTATTCATCCCTTTGGTTTCAGGCCTTATCTTCTAGGCCCAGCATTGTTCTGCTGCTGTGTTAATTTGGGACTGGTGTCATCGCTCCCACACATCCTGGTCCAGCCCAGCTCTCCTCTAATCAGTTCCTTCCCTCCTCCTGTTTTCTTCCAAGGGCTTTCATTCACGCTGCCCTTTTTGTCTAAGCCTTTAACTGTACCCATCTTGTGAACCAAATCCATTCTGCCTTCATTCAAATCTGCCCCTGAACTGTGCTTCTGCCATAAAGCCTATCCAGCCCAGATTCCTCTGCTGAAATAGATCCCATTCCTCTATTACAAAACCAAATCCTGTTTCATGACAAAACAAAAAAGCAAGAGAATGACCACACAATCAATCATTTTTGCCAGTTGCCTTCTGCCAAGAGCAACATGCTTCTTCTTAGCCTGCTCCTCAGGCTTGTCCTCCCCATGTGCCTCCTGTTTGTCCTTTTGTTTCGTTATCGACTTTCTACTCCTTCCTGAGGGCTCCTGGCCTGATCCTGCTGCTCATGCCAGGGTAAAGTGAGGATTAACTCTGCTGCAGCAAGCAGAGCTTTGCCAAAGTGGAATTTCTGAGCATGGCAAATCTGCCCTGTGTTTTAATATTATATTAGCTAATAAAAGCCTGTACACAGCTCCAGCACAGCACTCTGGGTTTAATTAATAAGAATTAGCATATACATCTACATACACATTTATTCCCTCCCCCCCTTTTGTGGGCTCAGCTACTTTGAAGAAAACCTCTTTGTGTGTCTTCCTGCTTATTCTATATCTTGACATAAAAAAAAACCCCAAACCCTAAACCCCCAAAACCAAAGTAACATCAAACTCCCATGCCAACAAAAGGCTTAGCTGCCGCTGCTGCTGCTGCTGGGGAGCGCTGGGAGCAGCCCTTCCCTGTGCCTGCCAAGAGGAGCCAGCTTCCAGCCCATGCTCCTCGCTTGCAGGGGTGGGGGGAGCCATCCAATTCCCAGTCCCCCATCCCTTCCTCCCTCTTTGCACAATCCCACTGGAGTGACTTCCCAGTCTTAACTGGAGCCTCTGGGCATTATTGTGTTATGATTATTATTGAAGAAACAACCACATCAAAAGGCTGGTTAACATGAAAATAAGAGTGAAGAAAGGGAAGCTCTGATCCCTAGCCTTGGCTGGAAGTAGGGGCAGGGTTTCTGTGCAACACCCATGCTCACTCCACACATGGTTACCTTTAGTGCTTTAGAAAAGGCACTGGAAATGTGGGCCCAGAGCAGATCATGGGGTCACAGAATGATCTGGCTTGGAAAGGACCTCCAAACTCATCCAGTTCAACCCCCTCTGCAGTTAGCAAGGACATCCTCAACTAGATCAGGTTGCCCCCAGCCCTGTCCTGCCTCACCTTGGATATCTTCACAAAGAGTGGTCAGGCACTGGAATGAGCTGCCCAAGGAGGTGGTTGAGTGTTTAAGGGTCTTTTGGGTGTGGTGCTTAGGGATATGGTTTAAGGTTAATCTTGTGGAGTAGGGTTATAGGTTGGCCTATGGCAGGGGGCTGGAACTAGATGATCTTTGAGGTCCCTTCCAACCTAAACCATTCTATGATTCTATGACTTGGTGATCCTGAGAGGCTTTTCCAACCTGGATGTTTCTGTGATTCTGTGATCGCCAGGCATGGGGACACAATCACCTCCCTGGGCTACCTGTTCCAGTGTTCAGCCACCCTCATGGTGCAGAACCTGTTCCTAACATCCAATCTCGATCTGCTCTGCTCTAGTTTGAAGCCATTGCCCTCCTCCTGTCCCTGCAGCCCTTTGCAAACAGTCTCTCTGCAGCCTTCTTTTAACCCACTTCAGGCACTGGCAGGCTGCTGTTAGGTCTCCCTGGAGCCTCCTTTTCTTCATACTGAACACCCCCAGCTCCCTTGTAGCAGAGCTGCTCCAACCCCCTGAGCATTTTCATGGCCCTCCTCTGGCCCTGCTCCATCAGCTCCATGTCCTTCCTGTGCTGAGGGCTCCAGAGCTGGATGCAGCACTGCAGGTGAGGTCTGAGCAGAGCAAAGTGTCAGAATCCCCTCTCTGGCTCTGCTGGTAATCCTGCTTTGGATACAGCCCAGGCTGTGCTTTGCCTTCTGTGCTGCAAGCTCACACTGCCTGCTTGTGTCCAGCTTCTCATCCATTAGCAGCCCCAAGTCCATAGGACCAGACCCACTGCAGCTGTCAGTCCCCATTGTCACATAAGCTGTAAATACAGAGCCAACCCTTGAACATCCCTAAAGAAAATGCAGTAGTGGCTTGTCTGAGCTGAGCTACCACAAGAAGGATTCAGCATTATTTTCTGCATTGTTACCCCCCCCACCATCTCCTTTTGAAGGGTTATCTGAAACCCTCAGACAGCAGGGAGCTCTTAAGAATACACTGAATAGATAGTTTTGGTTTTGTGTTTGATTTGAAGTCTGAGTTAGTTCAGAGTTATCATGACCAAAAAGCCCCAAACGTGGTGTCCTTGAAGTGAAGGCAGAGGAGCACAGCTCCTTCAATATGGATTTGAAAGCAAACAAAGAGCTGAAGGCCAAAACTGCCTCCTTTAGGAACAATTACAGAACGAGACAGGATACAAAGTGCCCAAAAATGCTTTGGTGAGAAGCAACAAAGGAGTTTCTGTTGCTGGGGTTGATCGAATTCAGGGGGAGAAAGTCTTGATAACTTTTTCAAAAGCAGGCATTTGATGTGTGGGGAGGAGAAGAACAAAAGATCCCCAGGCTGTGACTGCAGACATGAATCAGCAGAACCCTTTTCCATGAAGAAAGTGAGAACCAGACAGGGCGAGTTCGTACACCCTCACTCTCCTCCACTGGGGATCAAAACAGAGGAATTCTGGGGGAGCAGGGGCAATGGGTGGAAGTTGAGGCATAGAAGTTCCATGGGAAAGTCAGGAAGTTTCTCTTCACAGTTAGGGTGACAGAAGGCTGGAATCATAGAATCATAGAATCAACCATCTTGGAAGAGACCTCCAAGCTCATCCAGCCCAACCTAGCACCCAGCCCTGGCCAAGCAACCAGACCATGGCACTAAGTGCCCCAGCCAGGCTTGGCTTCAACACCTCCAGGCACAGCGACTCCACCACCTCCCTGGGCAGCCCATTCCAATGCCAATCACTCTCTCTGCCAACAACTTCCTCCTAACATCCAGCCTAGACCTCCCCTGGCACAACTTGAGGCTGTGTCCCCTTGTTCTGTTCCTGATTGCCTGGGAGAAGAGCTCAACCCCACCTGGCTACAGCCTCCCTTCAGGTAGTTGTAGACAGCAATGAGCTCTGCCCTGAGCCTCCTCTTCTGCAGGCTAAACAACCCCAGAAGAGGCTGCCCGTGGAGGTTGTGGAGTCTCCCTCTCTGGAGATCTTCAAGAGCTGCCTGGATGTGTTCCTGTGTGATCTGCTCTAGGTGATGCTGCTGTGGCAGGGAGGTTGGACTGGATGAGCTTTGGAGGTCACTTCCAGCCCCTGACGTGCTGAGAAGCACTGCACCCAACTAAGCTTTGCTTTGATACAGTCTTAAAAGAACTGCCTTGGGGCTTTTGTAAAAAGGAAAACTACACTTTATTATACTAAGATTTTTTTTCCCCCAAGTGTTCTTCTATGTCTTTCTGGAGCAAATAATTTTTCATAAGGCTGTGGTAGCAGTGGCAGTTGTGGCTCTGTTTGAAACATCCTGGCTTGTATTAAAAATGCTGTGGCCAGCAGGGGCAGGGAGGGGATTGTCCCCTTGGACTTGGCTTTGGTAAGACCAAAAGTTTGTTTTTGGGCACCTCATTACAAAAGAGATGTGGAGGTGCTGGAGCCAGTGCAGAAGAGGGCAAGGAAGCTGGGGAAGGGCCTGGAGAGTAAATCTGATGAGGAGAGACTGAAGGAGCTGGGGATGGTTTGTGTGGAACAGAGGAGGCTGAGGGCAGAGCTCATGGCTGTCTGCAGCTACCTGAAAGGAGGTTATGGAGAGGCTGCTGCTGGTCTCTTAGAATCATAGAATCAAGCAGGTTGGAAGAGATCTCCAATATCATCCAGTCCAACCTAGCACCCAGCCCTAGCCAATCAACCAAACTTCTCACAGGGACTTGGAGACAGAACAAGGGGAAATGACTTCAAGCTGCAACTGAGTAGGTTTAGATTGGACAATAGGAAGAAATTTTTGACTGAGAGAGTGATCAGGGACTGGAATCAGCTGCCCAGAGTGGTGGTGGAGTCCTCAATCCTGGATGTGTTTAAGAGTCATTTGGATGTGGTGCTTATGGTTTAAGGTGAATGTTGTAGAGTAGGGTTATAGGTTGGACCTGGTGACCTTGAGGGGCTTTTTCAACCTGCATGTGTTTATGATTCTGCCAGTTAGGCAATGCCTCTCTAGTACTCTAACTGATCAGATCCTAAAATGGACTTCTTGTGAGATCTGAGCCTTGTTGCTTTGTGCATGGTGCAGATGTTGTTAACATATTCAGTAGGAGTGGAAGATTCTTACTGTTAATAACAATTATCTGCATATATGCCTTAACTGGAAGGGAGTTCACTCCTCACTCTTCCCACCATTTCATTACATGCTTGCTCTCTGTGTTACACATGAAAAGCTTCATCCAGTGGCTCACTTGCATTTACATATGTGGAGTGTAATAATCCTGTGATGTAGCTTGGAAACTTCTGTATGAACATGTTGCACAGAGTAAGGGTGGGCACGAGCAGCGCAGATGTTGTGCAGATAAACCCAGTTGGTGAATGCAAATCTGAGTGCATTTGTGTGCAGGGTTTTAATCTCTGAGCAGAGCTCCTAACACCTGTAACCACAACTGTCAGTGCAGACAAGGAAACTAAGTTTTAAGGCATTTGTGCTGATTTAATAGTGCTGGGCTTGGTAATACTTCAGCTGTAATGGTGGGGATGTGCTCATCCTCCAGCAGGTACTTAAGTGGAATAGAAACTTTATTAGCAGCTGCTCTGCCAAAGTCCTTGTGAAAACAGGTACCAGAATTGTGAGGACTGCCTCATGAAGCAGCCTGTGGCTTTTAAAGGCATTGTGGAAATATGGATTAAAAAGTGCTGGTGGCTGGTGGTAGGGAGATGAGTGTTAAGCACAGAGAATGTCTTTTTGGAAAGGAAAATGGGAACCTACTGGAAACGTGCTGGAATTGCATGAATGGTTGTGCAGCCAGCAAGAGGTTTGGGCTAGAAGCAGGGAGCTTGCTTAGGAAAGGCACTGCAGGGGAGGGCTGGAGCACCTCTCCTGTGAGGCATCTTATCAGAACTGTTTGTGCCACAAAGAGAGCCATGCAACTCCAAGACTTCAATCAACAAAAATGCAGAATGAACCCCTCCTATGAGGACAGGCTGAGAGAGTTGGGATTGTTCAGTTTGGAGGAGAGAAGGCTCCCAGGAGACCTTCTTGTGGACTTCCAGTGTCTGAAGTGGGATACTAGAAAGATAGGGAGGGACTTTTTAGGGTGTCAGGTAGTGATAGGACTGGGGGGAATGGATCCAAGCTAGAGGAGGGGAGATTACATTGGACATAAGAAGTTCTTCACCATAGGAAGTTCATCTTTACAGTGAGGGTGGTGAAACACTGGCACAGGTTGCCCAGGGAGACTGTGAATGCTCCCTTCCTGGAGGTGTTCAAGGCCAGGTTTCATGAGGCTTGAGTGACCTGTTCTAGTGGGAGGTGTCCCTGCCTATGGCAGGGGATTGAAACTGGATGATCCTTGAGGTCCCTTCCAACCTATACCATTCTATGATTCTATGGTAAGGGTGGTGAGACCCTGGAACAGGTTGCTCAGGGAGGTGGTGGAAGCCTCATCCATGGAGCTTTTTAAAGCCAGGCTGAATATGTCTCTGGCCAGCCTAATCTAATGTGAGCTGTTCCTGCCCAGAGCAGGGAAGTTGGAACTGGATGATCCTTGAGGTCCATTCCAACCCTGACAATTCTGTGATATAACAAAGGAAAAAACGAAATCTGTTGTCTGCCAGAGTTGGGGCTGTTCAGCCTGGAGAAAAGAAGACTCTGTGGAGACCTCACAGCAACCTTTCAGTACCTGAAGGGGGCCTAGAATAAAGCTGGGAAGGGACTTTGTACAAGGGCTTATAGTGATAGGATGTGAGGGAATACACTGAAGCGTGAGGAGGGCAGATTTAGACTAGATGTTAGGAAGAAATCCTTCACAAGTGAGGGTGCTGAGACGCTGGCACAGGTTGCCCAGGGAGGTTGTGGAGCACAGAAGCACAGAATGGGATCTTTATGGCTTAAGGTGAAACTTGTAGAGTTATAGGTTGGACCTGGTGATCCTGATGAGCTTTTTCCTGAGGTCTTTTGGATGTGGTGCTTGGGGATGTTGTTTAGGGTGAAACTTAATAGGGTTCTGGGTTGGATTTGGTGATACTGAGGGGCTTTTCCAGAAGGAATGTCTCTGTGACTCTATGAAGAAGGCAGTCTTCAAAGTGGCCAGGAGGTCTTAGGAGCTGGGCTAGGAACATGTATGTCTTCCCTTTTGGAAACTTTGCCTGTTGCTTGCTCCTGCAGAGTACCTGGAAACACCAGCAAAAGCCACATTGCAGTAGTCCCATTGTAGTTTAGAAGCTCTTTCATCTGTCTAACACGAAGATGATGTCAGAAGTTGATTATATGTTAGATTATCCCAATAAGAACAATTAATTAGGGGGCAAAAGCCAGTGAGGACCCCGTTCAGAGGCTGAACAATGTTTTTGGTTTGCATGCAATGAATCATCAGTGTTTACAGGCCTCCAACATGTAAATCACCCTGAGGTAATCTGGAAGGGAAGGATATGAATAAGCCAATTAAATTGGCAAGGAGCCTGAGGAACACCCTGTTTAGGGATAAAATCACATGCCTGTCCCACTGCCAGTAGCTTGTGAGAAGGAAATAAAGTTAAAATCATTGTAATTCATTTCTTTGCAGAGAGAGATGCTGGGTTTAGGAGACTTGGCTCTTCTCCTCTGGAAGGTGTGAGCTCAGGTATCTGTGATAAGGTAGCAGGTAATGTGTTTTCTGCAGGTAACTTGCATTTTGATGACACAGAAGGATGTCATCCAGGTTGCAGAGGATGTAGGAACCAGTTGCCTCATTTCTGGCAATTATTGCATATTCAGTTTTATGGTGTGAGCTTTCAAAGGATCAAATTGCTCTTTATCTTGCCATGTGCCTCCTTTTTTTCTTCTTTTTTTTTTCCTCTCCACTAAGGGAGGTAAAATTTTCCATTAGGAAGCCATCTCCACACAACTTAGCACTTCAGAGCATACTTTAAGGTGCCCTCTATCTAAAGAACAGCAAAGCCAACTGGTCTCTTGCTGACAGGGGAGGTATAGGCTGGATGTTAGGAGGAAGTTCTTGACTATTATAATTGCACTGCACTGCTAAACGTGCCTATTGCCAAACTCTCTCCCAGCCACTGCCATTGCTCTTCACACTACAGAAGTCCTTACAGACCAGAAAGCTCTGCATTGGAATGGGCTGCCCAGGCAGGTGGTGGAGTTGCTGTCCCTGGAGGTGTTCAAACAAAGCCTGGCTGGGGCACTTAGTGCCATGGTCTGGTTGACTGGACAGGGCTGGGTGCTAGGTTGGACTGGATGATCTTGGAGGTCTCTTCCAACCTGATTGATTCTATGATTCTATGATTGGACAGGGCTGGGTAATAAGTTGGACTGGATGATCTTGGAGGTCTCTTCCAACCTGCTTGATTCTATGATTCTAAGAGACCAGCAGCAGCCTCTCCACAATCTCCTTTCAGGTAGCTGCAGACAGCCATGAGCTCTGTCCTCAGCCTCCTCTGTTTCACACCAACCACCCCCAGCTCCTAAGTCACTCCTCATTAGATTTTTTTTCTCCAGGCCCTTCCCCAGCTTCCTTGCCCTCTTCTGCACTGGCTCCAGCACCTCCACATCTCTTTTGTATTGAGGTGCCCAAAACTGAACACAATACTTGAAGTCTTACCAAAGCCAAGTCCAAGGGGACAATCCCTTCCCTGCCCTTGCTGGCCAGTTGGGCAGAATAAAACCCATTTCCATTCTTAGTTCACTTCTTCACAGGATCAATGGTTTGGGGGGGTGGGTTTTATCTTTAAAGGGCTTTTTGAATTTGCTGGAAGATTTACTATGCATTCCTGCCATCCCACCTTGCAATTCATAGGCCAGTTCCAGCCAGGAAAGTATTTAGCTTCTCTTGATGAGACATACTCTCCACATGCCCTCACTGCAGCAAAGGCCCAGGCAGAACTCGTGGCTGACACCAGACGCTTCACGTGGGAGTAAAGTGCAGAAGGAGCTGTAATTGGCATCTGTGCATTATTCAGCATCAGAGAATTTAGCTGTAAACAGAAATCAATAGGAAGCCAGGAGTCAGCAGTTACACTGCTCATAGAGCTTAGGGGCAGCTCTGGGGCATGTTTTTTTTCAGACACCTTTAAGAGGGAGGGAGTTGTAACCTCCCTCTTTTTTTTAGCTCTATCATCTTTGGACTTCTGGAGTTATGGCCCTTGTTGAACTGAATTAACTTCCTGAGAACAAAACCACACAGAGAGCAACAGAGAGCTGCTGTCACTGGAGGAACCACCTAACAGTCATGGAATCAGAGAATGGATTAGGTTGGAAGGGACCTCAAGGATCATACAGTTCCAACCCTCCTGTGCCATAGGCACACCTCCCACTAGAACAGGTTGCTCAAGGCCTCATCCAACCTGGCCTTGAATACCTCAAGGGAAGTTGTGGAGCATAGAATCACAGAATGTCCTCAGTCTGTCCTCAGAGCAGAGCTGCTGCAGCCCTCTGAGCATCTTGGTGGCCTCCTCTGGACTGGCTCCAACAGTTCCATGTCCTTCTTGTGTTAGGGCTCCAGAACTGCACCCAGGACTCCAGAGCTGAGTAAAGGGGGAGAAAAATATCTCTTGGTGGCATGGTTTAGCTGATGCTGTGATTTTAAGTCATAGGCTGGACTTGATGATCTCAGAGGTCTTTTTCAGCCACAATGATTCTGTGATCGTGTCTTCCTGAGGATATGGCAGCTCTCAAGTTAAAGATCTGGCCAGCTTATGTGTTTTCCCCTTCCTCTACCAAGCATTATCTTGTTCCTTTAAACCCTGCCTAACCTTACTTTGGTTCCTGTTTCTCTGCAGGACCCATACATCAAGAAGAGAAGTGAAAGCAGCTATTTCTGTTCTTTTCCACTGCTCTCTACAGTGTCTGAATGCCTGAAAGTGAACATGAGCCAGAGACATGTCCAAGAATCTGAGTGAACTTCCAGTTCCTGCTCAAAAGAAAAGGGATCCTTGAACTCTGATGCAAGATTTCCAGCCCTCATCTAGCAGTTTTATCTGCTGCTGCCAGCAATGCACAGGAGCTGAACACCACTTTGGGATTCATCTAACATTAAAATGACAGGACAAGGAGGAATGGGTTTAAACTGGCAGAGGGGAGATTGAAAGTGGATGTTAGGAAGAAGTTGTTTGGGTGGTGAGACACTGGCACAGGTTGCCCAGGGAAGTTGTGGAGCACAGAAGCATCCCATTCTGTGCTCCACAACCTCCCTGGAGGTGTTCAAGGCCAGGTTGGATGAGGCCTTCAGCAACCTGTTCTAGTGAGAGGTGTCCCTGCCTATGGCAAGGGGGTGGAACTGGATGAGCTTTGAGGTCCTTTCCAACCTAAATCATTCTGTGATTCTATGCCCAAAACTGACTTAGAGGATCTAATCTATAGGGTCAAAGGAAGATGGCTGTGCAGCTAGCTGGGAAGCAGTTGAAAGTCTTGCTCTGAACACATCCATAAATCCAGTCCAGTTGGAGCTGGATGAGCTTTGAGGTCGCTTCCAATCCAAACTATTCTATGATTCTATGATTCCACTCTAAGTGCCACATCCAATCTTTTCTTACACCCCTCCAGGGATGGTGACTCCACCACCTCCCTGTGCAGTCCAGAGATTCAGGACGCAGCCTAAGACCAGGCTGCATGAAATACAGAGCACATTGCCCAGCCTGAGCCTGTTTGCCTCAATATGCAGAGCTCTTGAATTGCTACAACCTTACCCCTGCCTTTGTGAGTCTGAAAGGACATTGAGATGCTTGAGCGTGTCCAGAGAAGGGCAACAAGGCTGGTGAGAGGCCTGGAGCACAGCCCTACGAGGAGAGGCTGAGGGAGCTGGGATTGTTTAGCCTGGAGAAGAGGAGGCTCAGGGGAGACCTTATTGCTGTCTACAACTACCTGAGGGGTGGTTGTGGCCAGGGGGAGGTTGCTCTCTTCTCTCAGGTGGCCAGTGCCAGAACAAGAGGACACAGCCTCAGGCTGCACCAGGGGAAATTTAGGCTTGAGGTGAGGAGAAAGTTCTTCCCTGAGAGAGTCATTGGCTACTGGAATGGGCTGCCCAGGGAGGTGGTGGAGTCGCCGTCCCTGGAGGGAGCAGTTCAAGGCAGGATTGGACGTGGCACTTGGTGCCATGGTCTAGCCTTGAGCTCTGTGGTAACAGCTTGGACTTGATGATCTGTGAGGTCTCTTCCAACCTTGGTGATACTGTGAGACTGTGAGACTGTGAAAAATGTAGCAGAGCTGTAGGACATTGTTTATCAAGGGTAAATACAGTTCTGGATGAGGACACGGAGGTGAAAAGCGCTCTGCAGGCAGCGTTCGCCCGCGTGTCCCAACCTGCTGCTCGGGAAAACCCAGGATGCTTTCTCTTCTTCCGGCACTGCTGAGTGAATTCTCATCAGAACCTTGCGAGAGGTTTCAAGGGTGTTCATGAAGAGGAAGGTGATTTAGATGACACATCGAAGCTTTGCTAGTGCTTGGAATCATAGAGTCATAGAATTGGCAGGGCTGGAAGGGACCTTCAAGGATCATCCAGTTCCAAATCCTCTGCCATGGGCAGGGACTCTTCACACTAGATCAGGTTGTCCACATCCACATCCAGCCTGGCCTTAAAAAATTTCCAGGGGTGAGGATTCCACCACCTCCCTGGGCAACCTGGGCCAGTCTCTCACCACCCTCGTGCTGAAAAGCTTCTTCCTAACATCCAATCCGAATCTGCCCACTCCTAGTTTTGCTCCCTTCCCCCGAGTCCAGTCACTGTGCCAAGCCATCCTGACATGGAATGGGTTACCTCACACTAGAGCAGATTGCCTGCATCCACATCCAGCCTGGCCTTAAAACTTCCAGGGGTGAGGCTTCCACCACCTCCCTGGGCAACCTGGGCCAGTCTCTCACCATCCTCATGCTGAAAAGCTTCTTCCTAACATCTAATCTCAATCTACCCACTTCTAGTTTTGCTCCATTCTCCCCAGTCCTGTCACTACCTGACACCTTAAGAAGTCCCTTCGCAGCTTTCCTGTAGGCCCACTCAGATACTAGAAGGCCACAATGAGATCTCCTGAGAGCCTTTTCTTCTCCAGACTGAACAACCCCAACTGTCTCAGTCTGTCCTCACAGCAGAGCAGCTGCAGCCCTCTGAGCATCCTCCTGGCCCTTCTCTGGACACCATCAAACATGTCCATATCCTTTTTATAACAGGGGCTCCAGAACTGGATGCAGTGCTCCAGGTGAGGTCTCACCGGAGTGGAGCAGAGGGGCAGAATCCCCTCCCCTGCTGCCCACACTTCTCCTGCTGCAGCCCAGGCTCTGGTTGCTCTCTGGGCTGCAAGTGCACACTGCTGGCTCATGTTGAGCTTCTCATTCAGCAGCACCCCCAAGTCCTTCTCCTCAGGGCTGCTCTCCAGCCAGTCCCTGCCGAGCCTGCATTGGTGCTTGGGATTGCTCCAACCCAGGTGCAGGACCTTGCACTTGGTCTTGTTGAATCTCATGAGGTTGGCCTGTCCTAGTCCCTCTGGATGGATCTCTTCCCTCCAGTGTGTCAGCAGCACCATACTGCTTGGTGTCATCAGCAAACTTGCTGAGGGTGCCTCAATGCCACTGTCCATGTCACCAGTGAAGATACTGAACAAGACTTACTTATTTACTCCTATTCAGCCACATCCACATATTGTCCTTAGTTTTCCTTCCAAACCAAGGTGCTTCTAATCCCCAGCATGATTGGCAGACCACATCATTTGGTGTTTGGTGGCTCAGCTTGCTGGGAAACTCAAGCAGAGCAGTGGGAAGGTGAGTTTAAATGAGGGGCTGTCAGAGCTAAAGCAACTTGATTCAGCTGAAAGGCTCTTCAAAGATCTGTGCCAAGCTCTATTGCTCTGAGCAGTTACTGTGACAAAACCCAAGGCTAAAAATGAAGTGCCCTGACTGAGATTTTAGTGAGAAGGAAGCTCCATGGCAGACTTGGAGAATCTAATATATAGGGTCAAAGGAAGATGGCTGTGCAGCTGGGGAGCAGTTGAAAGTCTTGCTCTGAACACATCCATAAATCATCCTGCCAGGTAGGGTATTTTGTCTCCCCTCAAGTATTTCCCCTGCTGGAATTCTGTTTTGGCCACAGCTGCTTGTCTTCAACAGTCCATTGAGCCCCTGAGACTATGGCTTGAGGAGGCTGTGTGGGAAAGCTGTGCCAGTTGTCTGTTATGCAGCTGAAGAGTTAGGTCTGTAGCCTGACTGCTGTGCCTTTCTTTTTGAGGAGAGGACTCATATTAATTACCCTAGATCTAAGGCAATCTAATTTCAGAGCCAAGGACACAGAGGGGAAAAAAGGAAGCCTGATTTTTCCAGTGTTCAAGTGATCCTATCAGTGCAGAGATTTATGGCACGGGGAGCACCTCTGGGCCTTCTTAACACTGAGGTTGTTAACAGAGGGCAGGGGAATGGCTGAGGCTGATGGCTTCAGTGAGAGACACTGGGAGAGTACAGATGGTGTCTTTGGCAATAGGCTGAGGGAGGCTGTAGGAGACAATGTAAAGGGCTGCAAGGTACTTGTACTCAGCACTGCTCAGGCCACACTTTGAGTGCTGTGTCCAGTTCTGGGCTCCTCAATTCAAGAAAGATGTTGAGATACTGGAAGGTGTCCAGAGCAGGGTGACAAAGGTGGTGAGGGGCCTGGAGCACAGCCCTGTGAGGAGAGGCTGAGGGAGCTGGGGGTGTGCAGCCTGCAGAAGAGGAGGCTCAGGGCAGAGCTCATTGCTGTCTGCAGCTCCCTGAAGGGAGGCTGTAGCCAGGTGGGGTTGGGCTCTGCTGCCAGGCAGCCAGCAACAGAACAAGCGGACACAGTCTCAAGCTGTGCCAGGGCAGGTCCAGGCTGGATGTTAGGAGGAAGTTGTTGGCAGAGAGAGTGATTGGCATTGGAATGGGCTGCCCAGGGAGGTGGTGGAGTCCCCATCTCTGGAGGTGTTGAAGCAAAGCCTGGATGAGGCACTTAGTGCCATGGTCTGGTTGATTGGCAAGGGCTGGGTGCTAGGTTGAACTGGCTGAGCTTGGAGGTCTCTTCCAACCTGCTTGATTCTCTGATTCTATGATTTTGTGATCACAGGGAATGAGTTGATTGCTGAGTGCCACAAACTGTTCTTTCCTTCAATCAGTCTTCCTCATACCTGTGCCCTGTTCAGTTCAGGGCTCCTTTCCTGAGATGATCAAGTGCTGCTCATGGTAATATTGTCCTAGTGCTGCACAAATAAGCAGTATCCTAGAATCATAGAATGGTCCAGGCCGAAAGGGACCCCCAAAGATCATCTAACCCAACCCCTCTGCAGTCATCAGGGACATCCTCAACTAGATCAGGTTGCCCACAGCCCTGTCCAGCTTCACCTTGAATATCTCCAGCAATGGGGCCACAACCATTTCCTCAGGCATACTGTTGCAGTGTTCCAGCAGCCACCTGGTGCAGATCCTGTTCCTAACATCCAATCTCAATCTGCTCTGCTCTAGTTTGAAGCCATTGCCCTCATCCTGCAGCCCCTGCAGCCCTTTGCAAACAGTCTCTCTGCAGCCTTCCTGTAGCCCACTTCAGGCACTGGCAGGCTGCTATGAGGTCTCCCTAGACCCTCTTCTTCTCCAGGCTGCACACCCCCAGCTCCCTCAGCCTGTCTTTGTAGCAGAGCTGCTTCAGCCCCCTGAGCATTTTCATGGCCCTCCTCTGGCCCTGCTCCATCAGCAATGTGTCCTTCTTATATTGAGCAGCACTGCAGCTGAGGTCTGAGCACAGCAGAGCAAAGTGGGAGTAACTGCTTAAGGGAGGATCAGCCTTATCTGCTGTGTCCTGGAACACACTAAGTTGCTTGTTGATCTGGTTACCACCAAGAGTCCACTTGAAGTGGACTTTGACTGCAGATTCATGACCCAAGGACCCAAGGACTGCAGATTCATGACCCAAGGGAGCAATTATAGGAAGAAAGACACAAATTTCGTTGTTGTTGTTGTTGTTTGGATAAATCTCTACTGGGAACAGCTGAACTGCTTCACCAGAAAGTAAGATCTCTGTCCCAAACTCAGCCAAACAGGCAATGAGCCATAGGCAAGCAATAAGCCTTAAACAGGTTAGCTGGAACTGGTGAAGTGTTGGCAGAGCTGTAAGCAAACTGAAAATGGACCCTTGAAAAGAGAAGTTGGGCAACCTTCAACAACCACAACAACAAAAAGAAGTGGTGCTACCAGTCCTGTCAATGAATGCCTCGATATGGCCCTGGCAGATTGCAGGTCCCTTGATGAATGCTCACTGGTGAGTCATTTGCAGGATCACTAATTGAAGGACAGAAAATGCCCTGCTGTGGCTTGCAGCCATTAGGAGCTGCACAGGGCTCTTTCTTCGTGTGTGTTAAGGGTTGTTTCTTGCACCCCCTCTGTTTTCTGGAGGTGGGGTGTGGCTTTCCCATTCCTGCCAAAGTGGCTGCTGCAGCCTTTGGTTGGGAAAATATGGGTGCTTGACATGCTAAGCTTCTCCTGGAGGGAAAGTCACCTTCTTCCTCTCCAGCACAGCATCAGGGGTGTGACAATTCCCTAAAGCATAAAGGAACCACGCAGAGACCTGGCAGATTTCATCCAGTGTGTAGCTATCTGGATGCTGCTCATAAAAAACCATCTGAATCAGGTTTCACACTGCCTACCTAACTGTGTAAACACAACCTGAAGACCCTGAGTAAACACAACCTCTCCCCTGAGACCCCACCTGGAGTACTCAGGAAAAGGACCTGAGGGGTCTGGGTTGATGAAAAGCTCAACAGGACCCCAGGCCAACCTCATGACATTCAACAAGGCCAAGTGTAAGGTCCTGAACCTGGGTCAGCACAAACCCAAGCACAGCTCCAGGCTGGGTGGGGAATGGCTGAGAGCAGCCCTGAGGAAAAGGCCCTGGGGGTCTGGGCTGATGAAAAGCTCCACAGGAGCCTGCAGTGTGAGTCCAGCCCAGACAGCAACCCTGTGCTGGGCTGCAGCAAGAGCAGTGTGGGCAGAGGGCAAGGGAGGGGATTCTGCCCCTTGGCTCTGCTCTCCTCAGACCCCACCTGCAGTCCTGGGTGCAGGTCTGGAGCCCCCAACACAAGAAGGGCATGGAAGTGTCATGGAAGTGCCAGTCCAGAGGAGGCCACCAAGATGCTGAGAGGGCTGCAGCAGCTCTGCTCTGAGGACAGACTGAGAGCTGGGGCTCTGCAGCCTGGAGAAGAGAAGGCTTGGAGGAGACCTTGGAGTGGCCTTCCAGTGTCTGAAGGGGGCTACAGGAGGGCTGGGGAGGGACTATTGACAAGGTCTTGTAATGGCAGGATGAGGAGGAATGGGTTTAAAGCGTAAGAGGGAAGAAGTTGTTTGCAGTGAGGGTGGTGAGACACTGGCACAGGTTGCCCAGGGAGGTTGTGGAGCACAGAAGCACAGAATGTGATCAAAGATCACAATGGGTGATTCTGTGCTCCACAACCTCCCTGGAGATGTTCAAGGCCAGGTTGGATGAGGCCTTGAGCAACCTGCTCTAGTGGGAGATGTCCCTGCCTACGGGAAGGGGTTGGAATTGGATGATCTTTGAGGTCTCTTTCAACCTAGACCATTCTATGATGAAGAACCGCAAGAACAGCACCTTTAGTTCTCACTTTAGCAGTTGAAATGAGGAGATCTCACTACCCAGGATCAGGATCTATCTGGCCTGTGCAATAACAAATGGATTCTTCAAATCCCTGATTCAGAAGCTCTTCAGAAATAGACAGTTCAGCAGCACAAGAAAGATGTACTGTTCCATTGCCTGATAAAGGGAATGGAACATCTCTCTTACAAGGAGAGTCTGAAGGAGCTGGGGCACTTTAGCCTGGAGAAGAGGAGACTGAGAGGTGACCCCAGCAGTGTTTATAAAGATGTAAAGGTGAGTGCCAGGAGGCTGGGGCCAGGCTCTGCTGGGTGATGGCCAGTGACAGGACAAGGGGCACTGAGTGGAAGCTGAGGCTTAGGAATTTTCATGTAAACGTAAGGAGGATTTTTTACCCTGTGAGGGTGACAGAAGCCTGTAAGATGCTGCCCAGGGGGGTTGTGGAGTCTCCTTCTGTGGAGCTATTCCAGAGCTGCCTGGATGTGTTCCTGTGTGCTCTGCTCTGGGTGCTGCTGCTGTGGCAGGGGGTTGGACTGGATGAGCTTTGGACTTGCCTTCCAGCCCCTGACATTCTGTGAGTCTGTGATTCCTATAAATCAACTGAGAGACCTCCTGCCCTGTAATCTGCCAGGGGTTCAGGAGCGTGGATCAGTCGTTCAGTGGCAGTTCAAACTGAGCACAAATACACTTCCGTTCACAAACAAGAAGCAGGGCAGAAGCACCAAGACGGCAGGGGGCTATGTGGGTGACAAGGTGAGTGGTTACACCTGGTCAGGACTGTGAGGTCAGTGGTAAGGCCATCAGGCTTGCAGAGGAAAATCTGAATTGCCTGTCACTGTGTGGTGATAAGATGAGAGGATGAGGGAGGAGGGTGATAAGCTTGATGGGCACTTAACAGGGCGAAAACGAGAGATAACAGCTTCATTTGTATTTCTTTAACTGGTCCTTTGCTTACTTCTGCCTTCGGATTGCAGACTTTGTGCAAGAAAGCACTGGCTACTGCAGATGAACAGACATTGTGTGACTGGTTGCAGAGAGCATGGATTGGCAGCAGGCAGCCAGCAGCCTGGGGAGAGCTTCTTGAGATCTGTGTGCTTAGTCTGGAGAAGGCTGAGAGGGAATCAATGTGTACAATTACCTGAGGAGTGGGTGTCGAGTGGAGGGGGCCAAGCTCTTTTGGGTGGTCAGCAGCAATAAGCCAAGGAGCAATGGATGCACACTGGAACAGAGAAGGTTTCAGCTCAACACTCTAGAAAGTGAATTTCTGTGATAAGCTGATACACTGAATTGGAACCTTGCACAGGCTCCAGTAAGAAGGAATAAACAGCTCAATTTATATTCTCTGCAGAGGCACACCAGGATGTCCCTTTTAACCTTTGGTTATTTTACCTGCAGGGTCAAACTGCTTTTTAACCTGAATGAAATGATTTGTCCAGATTAGCTGTCTGTGTTGAAGATGGAGAGCTTTCAGGGGTGGCTCCCAAGAGCCCTGAAGCTGACTATAATGAATTAGTTTGGTGTTTCAGATGAAGGGGGGAAAAAAAGACCTGAATGAGTTACAGAGCTGCCAAACAGCCCCACTTCATTCACACCAACTTGAGGATAATGTGCTTCTCTTGTTCCTCATGTGGTATGCTCAGAAAAGCTTCTTTCAAGGGCTGTTGTGTCTGACATCTTCGCTTCCTCATCACACATCAGCTTCTGTGGTTAGTACTCAGCAGTGAGTTGCTGTTAGAAGACACTGGTATTTGACAGGAGAACCTGAGGAGCTTGAAGGCTTCATCTCCCCTTTCTTCTGAGGCTCATGAGCTGCAGGGGATCAAGTGGGAGGTGGATCACATCCTATGAAATCCTCCAGTCCAATACATCTTGGAGTGTATGTGAGTAGGAGTCAGTCTGAAGAGTTTGAATGAAGAATTACTCATCACATACAGGTGACTGAACATGAGCCAGCAGTGTGCCCAGGTGGCCAAGAAAGTCAATGGCATCCTGGCCTGCCTCAGGAGCAGTGTGGCCAGCAGGACAAGGGCAGTCCTTTTGCCCCTGAGCTCAGCACTGCTCAGGCCACACCTTGAGTGCTGTGTCCAGTTCTGGGCTCCTCAGTTTAAGAAAGATATTGAGGCGCTAGAAGGTGTCCAGAGAAGGGCAGCAAGGCTGGGGAGGGGCCTGGAGCACAGCCCTGTGAGGAGAGGCCATTCCCCCTTGTTCTGTCTCCAATTCCCTGTGAGAAGAGGCCAGCAGCAGCCTCTCCACAATGTCCCTCCAGGCAGTTGTAGACATCTCTCAGCCTCCTCTTTTTCAAGCTAAACAGCCCCACTTGAAGTGTAATTTAATGTTAACAAAAAATCCCCCCCATTAGAATCATAGAATCAATCAGTTTGGAAGAGACCTCCAAGCTCATCCAGTCCAACCTAGCACCCAGCCCTGGCCAATCAACCAGACCATGGCACTAAGTGCCCCAGCCAGGCTTGGCTTGAACACCTCCAGGGACAGTGACTCTACTACCTCCCTGGGCAGCCCATTCCAATGCCAATCACTCTCTCTGGCAACAACTTCCTCCTAACAGATGTGTTTGTGATGTCTTTTTCACTCTGCAAACCTTCTGATTGGCATTGGAATGGGCTGCCCAGGGAGGTAGTAGAGTCACTGTCCCTGGAGGTGTTCAAGCCAAGCCTGGCTGGGGCACTTAGTGCCATGGTCTGGTTGATTGGCCAGGGCTGGGTGCTCGGTTGGACTGGCTGATCTTGGAGGTCTCTTCCAACCTGGCTGATTCTATGATCAGGGCTCTGCAAGCCTTCTGAGGACTGATTTCATATGCTCCCCTTCAGGAAATGTAGGCTTGGTGAACACTCAGTTTCCACCCCAACAACTTTGCCCTCAGCCTTGCTCTCTTCATCATACATTCCTTTATCCTGGCCTGCCCCGAAATAACAAGGTCTAATTGGCAATCTGGCTCTGATTTACTAATCTCTTCTCGTGCATGGAAAGAGACCTCAGCTTCTGCGCACTCCTTCTCAATCAGCGTCAGCTTGGTTTTAACTCCATCTTCCTACGTTATTGATTTTATTCATCCCAGGAGCTACATCAATTTATCATGGAATTTACACTTCTTTAACAGCCACCACAAATCAGGACCATTTGTTAGGCCTGCCATCTAGGCTGGAAGGTTTTATTTTTGGAACCTGATCCTCGTTTTTGTTTTCCTTTGCCTTTGTTTAGGTTTCCAGCTCCTCTGAATTCCTACCTTGCCCCTTTGAACTTTCAACCGACTCTAAATACTTGATGCATTTCTCTGCTGGAAACTGTATTGCAACAGAGCTCTGGGAAGGAAAATAAAGGGGGGGGAAGAGAGAGAGAAAGAGAGAGAGAGAGAAAGAGAAAGTGAGAAAGAGAGAGAGAGAGAAAGAAAGAGGAAGTGAGAAAGAGAAAGTGAAAAAGAGGGGAAGGAAGGAAGGAAGGAAGGAAGGAAGGAAGGAAGGAAGGAAGGAAGGAAGGAAGGAAGAGGGAGGAAGAGAGAGGGAGAGGGAGGACGAGAGAGGGAGAGAGAGGGGGAGAGAGAGAGAGAGGAAGGGAGGAAGGAAAGAAGGAAGGAAGGGAAAGAGAGGGAGAGAGGGAGAGAGGAAGGAAGGGAGGAAGAGAGAGGGAGAGAGAAAGGGATGAGGGAAAGAAGGAAGGAAGGGCAAGAGAGGGAAGGAGTGAGGGAGGGAGGAAGGAAGGGAGAGAGAAAGGAGGAGAGGAATGGTGGAAGGAAGGATGGAAGGACGGGAGAAAAGGAGAAAGAGAGGGAGAGAGGAAGGGAGGGAGGGAAGAAGGGAGGAGGGGAGGAAGGAAGGAAGGGAGAGAGAGAGAGAAAGAGAAAGATAGGAAGAGAGGGAGGAAGGAAGGAAGGAAGGAAGGGAGAGAGAGAGAGAAAGAGAGAAAGAAAGAAAGAAAGAAAGAGAAAGAAAGAGAAAGAAAGAGAAAGAAAGAGAAAGAAAGAGAAAGAAAGAGAAAGAAAGAGAAAGAAAGAGAAAGAAAGAGAAAGAAAGAGAAAGAAAGAGAAAGAAAGAGAAAGAAAGAGAAAGAAAGAGAAAGAAAGAGAAAGAAAGAGAAAGAAAGAGAAAGAAAGAGAAAGAAAGAGAAAGAAAGAGAAAGAAAGAGAAAGAAAGAGAAAGAAAGAGAAAGAAAGAGAAAGAAAGAGAAAGAAAGAGAAAGAAAGAGAAAGAAAGAAAGGAAGAAAGAAAAGAAAGAAAGAGAATGAATACTCAGCGCTTTCTGATGTCTTGATATAACTGGTTTGGGGAAATAAAAGGTCAGGAGCTTTACGCTACACAGTAGCCACATGTGAGCAATAAAATCTGCCTGCAGCCTCAGCCCTGCATGTGGTTGTCCTATACAGAGTAACCATTGGGAGCTTTGACTCATGTCTCGAAGGTGTGCAGAAAATGAAAACCAGAGCAGAGCTTGTCCTTTCCCATGGCTTCTCCCTGGCTGACTGACTTGCAACGAGTGAGGAAATTCTGGGGCAGCTCAGTGTCTGCTTCTGTGTTTTTCACAGCATCACAGAATGTCAGGGGCTAGAAGGGACCTCCAAAGCTCATACAGTCCAAACCCCATGCCACAGCAGATCACACAGGAACACATCCAGGCAGCTCTTGAATAGCTCCAGAGAGGAAGACTCCACAACTCCCCTGCCAGAGCAGAGTCACCTATAGCACATCACACAGGAACACATCCAGGCAGCTCTTGAATAGCTCCAGAGAGGAAGACTCCACAACTCCCCTGCCAGAGCAGGGTCACCTATACCAGATCACATAGGACCCCATCCAGGCAGGTTTTGGATATCTCCAGAGAAGGGAGACTCCACAACCCCCATGGGCAGCTTTTTCAGTCTTCTTCTCTGAATGAACTCTGTGATGGCTGGAGAGATGCTGAAAGAGTGCTGGCAGAAGAGTGGGAAGTGGAAGCTGAAGGGACTTGTGGTTGGATACTTTGAACTTGCTCACAAAATCACAGAAGGTCAGGGACTGAAAGGGACCTTGAAAACTCTTCCAGTCCAACCCCCTTGCCAGAGCAGCGTCACCCAGAGCAGATCACACAGGAACACATCCAGGCAGCTCTGGACTACCTCCAGAGAGGGAGACTCCACAGCCCCCCTGGGCAGCCTCCTCCAGGCTTCTGTCACCCTGACAGGGAAAGCATTTTTCTCTCGTGTGTGTTTTGACCTCGTGTGTATTTTCCTGAATGTTTACATAGCTGAAATGCTGCTCTGGGCTGTGGGACACTAGGGCAGTCACAGCACTGGCTGGCTGCTATTAGCAGAGGTAGTTTTTAGGGGGTGGTTTTAGAGTGAAGGTTTTCTGTCTTCCTTTGCACCGTGAAGAACCCTACTGCTGGCTGGAGCATAAGGAGCAGTTATAAGCACAAGTCAGAAGCACAGAGATGGAAAGAAAAAGATGATTTCAGCTTCCTTCAACTTAAAAGTGCTTGAGTAAGCTAGAAAAGAGAGGATTGCACAAGCTATGCATCCATGGCAATGCCACCCTTCAGTGTTACCTAACCTAGCTGGGCTTACATCATCAGAACAAACTTTCCTCAGTTCAGAGCAGCCTGGTTCTGTGACACAGTTCTGAGCTCAGCATGGGAGTGATGCCTGCCTGCAAATGTGTCCCTTCTGGAGCATTGCAAACACTCTTGCAAACTCCACCCAGACGCAGCTTGCTGCAGGCCACACCACCTGACACTGTCACATGAAAAAATCGGGAACTAGAGGATTTAGGTGGACTTTGAAGTCACCAAAGCAGAACTTTCTCCACCACATTGCTCTGAAGAATCATAGAAACATAGAATCAAGCAGGTTGGAAGAGACCTCCAAGCTCATCCAGCCCAACCCAGCACCCAGCCCTGGCCAATCAACCAGACCATGGCACTAAGTGCCCCAGCCAGGCTTGGCTTCAACACCTCCAGGGACAGTGCCTCCACCACCTCCCTGGGCAGCCCATTCCAATGCCAATCACTCTCTCTGCCAACAACTTCCTCCTAACATCCACCCTAGACCTTCCCTGGCACATCTTGAGACTGTGTCCCCTTGTTCTGTTGATGGTTCCCTGGGAGAAGAGACCAACCCCACCTGGCTACAGCCTCCCTTCAGGTAGTTGTAGACAGCAATGTGAAGATCCCATTCTGTGCTTCTGTGCTCCACAACCTCCCTGGGCAACCTGTGCCAGTGTCTCATCACCCTCACTGCTAACGACTTCTTCCTAACATCCACTTTCAATCTCCCCTCTGTCACTTTAAACCTATTCCTCCTCATCCTGGCATTATAAGTCCCTCCCCAGCCCTCCTGTAGCCCTCCTGTAGCCCTCCTGTAGCCCCCTTCAGACACTGGAAGGCCACTCCAAGGTCTCCTCCAAGCCTTCTCTTCTCCAGGCTGCAGAGCCCCAACTTTCTCAGCCTGTCCTCAGAGCAGAGCTGCTGCAGCCCTCTCAGCAGCTTTGTGTTCTCCTCTGGACTGGCTCCAACACTTCCATGTCCTGCTTGTGTTGGGGGCTCCAGAACTGCACCCAGGACTGCAGGTGGGGTCTGAGGAGAGCAGAGCCAAGGGGCAGAATCCCCTCCCTTGCCCTCTGCCCACACTGCCCTTGCTGCAGCCCAGCACAGGGTTGCTGTCTGGGCTGGACTCACACTGCAGGCTCCTGTGGAGCTTTTCATCAAGCCAACCCCCCAGGCACTTTCAGTGATCCACAGCTCTGAGCTGTGGCTTGTTTGGGGATGGGGTTGGATGGGTTGGTAGAAGTGGTGGAGGTTTTGCCGTGTTGGTCTTCGCAGCCTGTTGGGCTCCAGCTGCTGTGACTACAAATCACTGAGCACGCCTCAGGCCAAGCCCTTGGGCTCCCCAGGGGTGTCTGACTGCCATCAGCTCTGCTGTGCAGCCTTGAATATTAAACTGTCTTTGCTTGTTGCTTGGACTCCTTGGTTTTCCCTTTGCCTGGCTCTGTGCAGCTTACTGCTGTCTCAAGAATCCATAGCAGCAAAGGTCACCCCAGTGAGGTTTCCCCACATAGGGAACTCTTTTATCCCCCTAGACTGTAACCATGGTGATTTGTTTTCCTTCAAATTCCTCTCCCTTAGGTTCAATGCTATCTTTAGATGTCCTCCCGTTTTGACAAATGCCCCACTAGTTCCTGATACTATCAGGGAGCTGTGGCATGACAAGGACTGGCTTAAGTAGCAGCTGCATAACTCTGTCAGGAATGAGTGATGCAGTCTGTGCTGCAAACACTCCCATTTTAGAATCTGAGAGTCATTATTTAAGTTAGAAAGCACACAGTAAGGTCATCAAGCCCAACTCTTCAGTGTTTCTGGCCTGGCTCAGGAGCAGTGTGGCCAGCAGGACAAGGGCAGTCCTTTTGCCCCTGTGCTTAGCACTGCTCAGGCCACACCTGGAGTGCTGTGTCCAGTTCTGGGCTCCTCAATTCAAGAGAGATGTTGAGGTGCTGGAAGATGTCCAGAGAAGGGCAGCAAGGCTGGGGAGGGGCCTGGAGCACAGCCCTGTGAGGAGAGGCTGAGGGAGCTGGGGGTGTGCAGCCTGCAGAAGAGGAGGCTCAGGGCAGAGCTCATTGCTGTCTGCAGCTCCCTGAAGGGAGGCTGTAGCCAGCTGGGGTTGGGCTCTTCTGCCAGGCACCCAGGGACAGAACAAGCGGACACAGCCTCAAGTTGTGCCAGGGCAGGTCTAGGCTGGATGTTAGGAGGAAGTTGTTGGCAGAGAGAGTGATTGGCATTGGAATGGGCTGCCCAGGGAGGTGGTGGAGTCACCATCCCTGGAGGTGTTTAAGAGGAGGCTGCATGAGGCACTTGGTGCCATGGGTTAGTTGATTAGAAGGTGTTAGGTGATAGGTTGGACTCAATGATTTTAGAAGTCCCTTCCAACCTGGTTAATTCTGTGATTCTTGCTAGGATGCAGTCATGGCCCAGCTTGCCAGTGGTGTTTGTCTTTCCTATTGCCTCACTTGTGTGCAAGCACCTCCTTACTGCACAGTTTTGCTCACACTTGAAGCTTTCCAGGCTGAGACTGAAGAGTTGGGATGTGTAGGGCTGGCAGAGCAGGTCAATGGGAAACAAAGTCAGAAGTGCTGAGCCCTGCTGAGAGCTGGGCTCTCAACCTCACAAAGGCAGGTGTTAACCTGAGGACATCTGGGCTGGAGTGTGAGCCTAGAAATACTCTTTCCTGACTTGAAGCACAGACCAGAAGTGTTCTGGACATTGGTGAAATGAGCTTTGGAGCAGGGCCTGTGGTGGAGGCTGAGGGCAAGGGATAATAGCATCCCCTGAGATTCTGTCCCTGGCAAATAGTTTGTGTGGCTCTGCTCTGCATCCAGGGTACTGCCTCCAGTTCTGGAGCCTTTATTACAGGGAAGATCTGGAGGTGCCCTTGATGCTCAGAGGGCTGGAGCTGCTCTGCTGTCAGGAGAGACTGAGGGAGTTGGGGCTGTTCAGTCTGCAGAAGAGGAGGCTCCCAGTAGACTTTCTTGTGGCCTTCCAGTATCTGAAGGGGGCTACAAGAAAGCTGAGGAGGGACCTTTTAGGCTGTCAGGGAGTGACAGGAGTGGGGGGAATGGAGCAAAGCTGGAAATGGGGAGATTCAGACTGGATGTTAGGAAGTTTTTTATCATGAGGGTGGTGAGAGCCTGGAATGTGTTGCCCAAGGAGGTGGTGGAAGCCTCATCCCTGGAGGTGTTTAAAGTCAGGCTGGATGAGGCTCTGGCCAGCCTGATCTAGTGTGAGGTGTCCCTGCCCATGGCAGGTGGGTTGGAGTGGAAGATCTCCAGAGGTCCCTTCCAACCCCTCATATCCTGTGATCCTGTGTGATCCTTGTGGTCCCTTCCAACTCTGACTGATTTGATGATTCTATGAAAAAGACGTAGGAGGCTTTGGGATGGTTGCAGATCCTTGAGGTCCCTTCCAGCCCTGAGAATTCTGTGATTCTAGAATGGTGCCTGTGGTGCAGCTATCAACAATGATGTCCTTGAAAGGAAGTTGCCAAAAGGTCACTGCTGATGAAGTCACTGTGTCCTCACTCTGGTTTGCCCTGGGAAGCTCCACGGGCTAGGAACATGATATTTTCTCTCACCCTGAGCCAGCACAGCTATACAGGCAGCTGCATTTTCTGATCTGAATCCAACAGATCTGCTTCCATGTGTTGCCTCCCCACTTCTTCCTCTTACGCACTCACCACGCTCAAGGCGATGCACAGGGTGCAGCACCCTGCCTGTCGTGTTCCCTTGCAGAGGAAGCCAGGACCTGAAATCCTCCTGCCACTCCTACCCCTGGCAGCTCATTCCTGGTGCTGAGCCCCAGGCTGATGCCCCAGGTGTGCCCATCACCATCTCAGGCACAGAAAGGGACTCTCACTCTCCTAGAAAATAGTGTAGGCAGCTCCAACCTTGGCACATCTTCTCTGCTCCACAATCAGAGCAGCTTTTGCTTTTGGTTTGGGTTTAAATATGTGCTAAGCTCTCTTTTAGGGCTACCTCAAATGCAAGGGTGTGGTGACGTGATTTTAACTCATGTCTCCATGAAGCTGTTTTACCTATTTGGTTTAGGCTGGTTTAAAAGGTGCTAATTTAAGTCCTTTATCACCATTGAAGAATCATGGAGTGGTTTAGTTTGGAAGAGGCTTCCAGGATTATCCAGTTCCAACCCCCTGCCATAGGCAAGGACACCTCCCACTAGAACAGGTTGCTCAAGGCTTCATCCAACCTGGCCTTGAACACCTCCACAGGGAGGTTGTGGAGCACAGAATCTCCCAATGTGATCAGATCACATCACAATGGGTGATCAGATCACACTGGGTGATTCTGTGCTCCACAACCTCCCTGGGCAACCTGTGCCAGTGTCTCACCACCCTCACTGCAAACAACTTCTTTCTAACAGCCATTTTCAATCTCCCCTCTGCCACTTTAAACCCATTCCTCCTCGTCTTGTCATTATAAGTCTCTCCCCAGCCCTCCTGGAGCCCCCTTCAGATCCTGCAAGGCCACTCCAAGGTCTCCTGGAAGCCTTCTCTTCTCCAGGCTTCAGAGACCCAAGTCCCTCAGCCTGTCCTCACAGCAGAGCTACTGCAGCCCTCTGAGTATCTTTGTGTCCTCCTCTGGACTTGCCCCAACAGTTCCATGTCCTTCTCTTCAGCCTTCTCTTCTTCGGGCTGAAGAGCCCCAACTCTCATGGCCTGTCCTCACAGGAGGGATGGACTGGGTACAGACCATCAGTGATACACACTGCCCATTCATTAATTCTCCACACACTGCCCCCCGCCAAGACCTTTTCTGTTCCCCCCCGGAACATACAAGATTTCAGCTCAACAGGAGGAGAAACTTCTTTAGAGTGAGGGTGACAGAGCCCTGGAGCAGGCTGCCCAGAGAGGTTGTGGAGTCTCCTTCTCTGCAGACTTTCCAAACCCACCTGGATGCATTCCTGTGTGGACTACCTGAGTGATGCTGCCTTGGCAGGGAGGTTGGCCTGGATGATCTCTGGAGGTCCCTTCCAACCTCTAAGGTTCTGTGATTCTGTGATTATACACAAATGCCACATCCAAGAGCTGTTTTGTCAGCTGGAGGATTCTGCCTTAGTGGGGAGGTTGTCCTGGATGATCTCTGGAGGTCCCTTCCAGCCTGTGAGGTTCTGTGATTACACACAAATGCCACATCCAAGAGCTGTTTTGTCAGCTGGAGGATCCTGCCTTAGTGGGGAAGTTGTCCTGGATGATCTCTGGAGGTCCCTTCCAGCCTGTAAGGTTCTGTGATTCTCTGCAAGCTCTTAATTTGGGATGTATTTCACCCAGTGACCTCAACTGGCCAAGTTCCAGATGCCATGCTGTGGATTTTGGGGGTACCCCATTTCATCAATAGAAGCAACCTTCATTTCAGAGCATTGCCTGTGTATTTTGGGAGGTTCCCCTCCCCTGTCTGATAAAAAAAAATCCAACCCACAACCAACAACAAAAAAACCCAGAGATGAATTGGACTAAATACAGGCAGGAAATGGTTTCCCTGGCGACATTAAGAATACATCAGAAGGACCTCATCAGTCACTTTTATTCTGTAGAAAGACCTTTAAGAGAAGTCTGAGCTCCCTTAAAAGACATCTCCTGTTCAGAGTGCAGTGCCCAGCTCAATAGGATTAAATCAGCCCTGATTTCACTTCCAGTCAAATGGGAACTAAGTCCCTTTAAGAAGGAAAAAAAAAATAAGGGATGTAGAGGTCTGAGAGTCTGAAGTGAAGGGAAGCTGAGTCAAAAGAGGAGTTCATTCAAATTCTAGTCTGGCCAAGGAAAAAAACACAGCTGCTTTATGAAACATCCAGCACTGCTAAAGTGTGGCTGACACAAGCTTCCAGCCTCTCCTTTTCAGAGGGCTCTAGGTCCTGCTGAAGCCTGGGTTGGGTTTGTCTGCAAGCAAAATCTAATCTAGTTGTGTGGCAGTGCCAGAAAGGACATCACCAGGCCATACCTCAAATGATGCATGAGCTAGCTCCTGGAGAGCATCCCGGAAGAAAAGGACCTGGGGGTACTGGCAGAGAGTAGCTGAAGATGAGGCAGCAGTGTGCCCAATGGCACACAAGAGAGCCAATGGCNCAACAGAACAAGGGGACAGTCTCAAGTTGTGTCAGGGCAGGTCTAGGCTGGATGTTAAGAGGAAGTTGTTGGCAGAGAGAGTGATTGGCATTGGAATGGGCTGCCCAGGATGGTGCTGGAGTTGCCGTGCCTGAAGGTGTCCAAGAGAAGACCTGGATGAGGCACTTAGTGCCATGGTCTGGTTGATTGGGCAGGGCTGGGTGCTAGGTTGGACTGGATGAGCTTGGAGGTCTCTTCCAACCTGCTTGATTCTGTGAGGCCTGTTGGCATAAATTCATAGAGCCCCCCCAAGGACCATTCTGACTGCAGGCTGCTGTTACTCCTGTTCACATAGCACAGTGGAGAATGGAACAAAGCTAGAAGAGAGGAGTTTTAGATTAGGCATTAGGAAGAAGCTCTTCAGCATGAGGGTGGTGAGACACTGGCACAGGTTGCTGAGGGAGGTGGAAGCCTGGGAGGTTTTTAGGGCCAGGTTGGATGTGGCTGTGGGCAACCTGATCTAGTGTGAGGTGTCCCTGCCCATGGCAGGGGAGTTGGAACTGGGTGATCCTTGAGGTTCCTTCCAACCCTGCTGATTCAGTGAGAGGGGTGGTTGCTGGGGAGGTCAGAGGGTTTCAAAGAGCCTCAAAACCTGGGTCTGGCTCCCACTGCTGCTACACCACTCTGCATTAGCTCATAATAGGAAATGATGCTGCAGGCAAAGCCAGCCCTATGCATGAACACAGTCACTTCCTCATATCCAGGGCTCTGATTAAGCTCAGAAGTGCTTCCTAAAGCTGGTTCTGCATTTCCCACCTACAGCACTGCTAACCTCAAACTTAAATACAAAAAAATTAGGAATGAAAATTCCCAACTGCTGCAATGCCACAGTGTTGAAACGTGGCTGAGGTGTGGATGGCTTTGTTCTCCACATGAGCATGCATTATGTCTTCCAAGACCGAAATTCCACAACCCTACGCAGTAACAGGATTCCTGCTCCATGGAGTGAGCTTCTCCCACGCTTAGGACTTGATTTCAGGGATGGGCTTTTCCTTATCACATTGCTCTTCTTCTTACACAAAAGTAATTTCTCAAGAAGGGCTTGGTCCTGTGAGACCAAATGGAACAGGTTATGGAGACCAGATTGGATAACCACAGCCAGAAAGCTCTGAGCTGTCAGAGAGCATTTCCTGAGCACAAAGAGCAGGGCAGCTAAGAGGTATCATAGAATCATAGAATCAACCAGGTTGGAAGAGACCTCCAAGCTCACCCAGTCCAACCTAGCACCCAGCCCTATCCAATCAACCAGACCATGGCACTAAGTGCCTCATCCAGGCTTTGCCTGAACACCTCCAGGGACAGTGACTCCACCACCTCCCTGGGCAGCCCATTGCAATGCCAATCACTCTCTCTGTAGTCTGGTGTCATTGCTGTACACCTTGACACCTTGTGTGTCTGAGGGGTGGGTGTCAAGTGGAGGGAGCCAAGCTCTTTTGGGTGGTCAGCAGCAATAAGACAAGCAGCAATGAGTACAAACTGGAACAGAGAAGGTTTCAGCTCAATGGGAGGAGAGACTTCTTTAGAATGAGGGTGACAGAGCCCTGGAGCAGGCTGCCCAGAGAGGTTGTGGAGCCTCCTTCTCTGGAAACTTTCAAAACCCACCTGGGTGCATTCCTGTGCAGCCTACCCTGGGTGATCCTGCCTTGGCAGGGGGGTTGGACTGGATGATCTGCACCAGTACAGGCTGGGGGGTGATCTGCTGGAAAGCAGTCTTGTGGAGAGGGACCTGACAGTGCTGGTGNGGGGTTCCAGGCTCTGCTCACTGCTCCCTGGGATAGGACAAGGAGCAATGGATGGAAGCTGCAGCACAGGAGGTTCCAGCTCAACACAAGGGGGAACTTCTTTCCTGTAAGGGGCCCAGAGCCCTGGCACAGGCTGCCCAGAGAGGTTGTGGAGTCTCCTTCTCTGGAGCCTTTCCAGGCTTGTCTGGATGTGTTCCTGTTCCTGAGCTAGATTGGATGGTCCTGCTCTGGCAGGGGGTTTGGACTCGATCTTTGAGTCCCTTCTAACCCCCATCATCCTGTGAGCCTGTGATCTCTGGAGGTCCCTTCCAACTCCTCTGTGACCCTCTGAGCCATTTTCTGAGGATGGATGATGGAGGAAAAAAGGGAAGGGCTCCTTGGCAGAGGAGTATCCAGGACCCACATTCTGCAAAGGGCTCCTCAGCTCAGCGCATGCTCGCTGGGCACTGGGCCAGGAGCAAAAGCAGCAGGAGCCATGAGGCATGGCCTAGACTTGCATGCTCCATGGTGACAAAATGTGTGGGGCTCCTCTTTTGGGAATAGGGTCCCTGAGGGCTTGGCTGTGCCCTTGCCTGCCCCAGGTGCGTGGAAGCAAGAGGTGGTGCAGATGTTCTGCTGGGCTAAGACAGAGCAGGGTTTGGCTGGAGGATCTCCTGTGCCTCTGTGCCTGCCCTGGCTCTGCTCAGCATCACAGAAGCACAGATTGGCAGAGTCACAGGCTGCAGCAGCTCTGCTGTGAGGACAGGCTATGAGAGTTGGGGCTCTGTAGCCTGGAGAAGAGAAGGCTTGGAGGAGACCTTGGAGTAGCCTTCCAGGATCTGAAGAAGGCTAGAGGAGGGCTGGGGAGGGACTATTGGCAAGGTCTTGTAATGGCAGGATGAGGAGGAATGGGTTTAAAGTGGCAGAGGGGAGACTGAAAGTGGCTGTTAGGAAGAAGTTGTTTGCAGTGAGAGTGGTGAGACACTGGCACAGGTTGCCCAGGGAGGCTGAGGATCTTTGATCACATTCTGTGCTTCTGTGCTCCACAACCTCCCTGGAGGTGTTCAAGACCAGGTTGGATGAGACCTATTTACAAAGACTTGTCATGACAGGATGAGGAGGAATGGGTTTAAACTGGCAGAGGGGAGATCGAAACTGGTTAATATCAGGTTGGAAGAGCCATTGGTGTGCTTGACAAACATCTGGGTAACAAAAGCACTTGTTTGGTGTCCAAGGCTGGAGCAAAACGGTTTGGAGTGCAAAATGCATCCATTTCAACCAGAAAATATGCAGTTACATACCTTTAGGTTTAGCCCTGAGCCCTGACTTTGGTGGGGTAGGCAGACTCACAGAATGTATCTAGTTGGAAGAGACCTCCAAGGTCATCCAGTCCAACCCTGAAGGGTCAACATGCCCCTAACTGCCAGGTCCAAACACTGCTCAAACAGCCAGGGAAGGTGACTCCACCAGTACCCTGGGCAGACCATTCCAGTGTTTGATAACCCTATCAGTGAAGAAATGCTTCCTAACAGCCAGCCTAAACCTCCCCTGGTGCAGCTTGAAACCATTTCAGAATCAGAATCAAACAGGTTGGAAAAGACCTTTAAGGTTCCAACCCCAGTGCCATGGGCAGGGACCCCCTACCCTAGAGCAGGCTGCCCACAGCCTCATCCAGCCTGGCCTGAAACACCTCCAGCCATGGGGCCTCCACCACCGCCCTGGGCAACCCATTCCCGGCTCTCACCACTCTCATGCTGAACAACTTCCTCCTCCCCTCCATTCTGAATCTCCTCACCTCCAGCTTTGCTCTCTTCCCCCTAATCCTGTCACTCCCTGAGAGCCTAAAAGGTCCCTCCCCAGCTTTTTTGTAGCCCCCTTCAGATGCTGGAAGGCCTTTAAGGTCTTTTCCAACCTGTTTAATTCTGATTCTTCAAGCCTAATCTATCACCTAACACCTTCTAATTAACTAACCCACGGCACCAAATGCCTCATGGAGCCTCCTTTTAAACACCTCCAGGGATGGAGACTCCACCACCTCCCCGGGCAGCCCATTCCAACAGGCAATCACTTTTTCCATGAAGAATTTCTTCCTAATGTCCAGCCTGATCCTGCCCTGGTGCAGTTTGAGACTGTGTTCTCTTGTTGTGTCCTTGGGTGCCTGCTCCTGACCTGCATTAGCTCCCTGAGGATAAAAAACCTTCCCTGATTTCAGCAAGTATTGCCTGAGCCCCTCTCTCCATCCCTCTATGCCTCCTTGCCACAGCTAGCAATTAAGCAGAAGCCTCAGACATCTCCTTGCTCATACAATGCTTTAATTAGCAAGCAGTTTGCTTCTGATTGACAATTACTCTTCCAGGGAATGGGCCTCACATGTAAGGGGGGGGCTTTGAGACCTGGCTCTGGCTTTCATCTGCCTCTTCCCCTTCTCCATCTGGCCATCAAAGCAGAAGGTCTCACAGGCTACACCACGAAATAATAGCACTGTGAAAAAGAAGTGGATGGGGTTGGCCTTCACTGAGGCTGTAGCTTTGGTTTGTTTCTTTGTTGTTGGTTTTTCGGTTGTTTTTTTTCCCCCATTTCCCTCTCAGTTGTTAATGGGAAATGTCTGATTCATTACCACTGCTGGGCTAATCCCATCAGGCTGTGGCACCTGGCTCCTCCTGCCAGACAGTGCTGTAAGCAGGGGAATGAGAGTGGTGGCACACAGCCAGCCTGCTGCTGACCTTCTTCTCCTAAAGTAAGTTGTGCTGCCCTGCAAAAAGTACCCCATCCTAGCCCCTTCCCTCATCATGAAGCATGTAGAGAGAGAAGCAGTTTCTTTTTCCAAATAGAAACTCCATAAGAGCAGATCTTAAGATCACAGAGTTTGGTTTTCCTTAATACAATCACACTGCTCATAGGTAACTCAACAGCAAATATTGGCAAAGAGCAAACAGTGGCACAGAGATTAGAAACTGAGCAGCTTTGGGGTGAAACTCTCCCTTTGTTGGTTGGGTTTTTCTCGTTGGATTTTTTTTAAGCTATTTAAATGCAGCCACTAGAGAGCAAACTTCTGCCTTTTATCAAACGGCAGCTTAGATATTCCTTTAAAAAAGGATGGGGCACTTCTTCAGCCCAAAAGCCTGCAAAACTGAAAACAGAGCCTTCAGGTTACAGAAGGGAAAGCATCCTGCCTCCTCTCCTTTCCCCTCCTTTCCTTTCCTTTCCTTTCCCCTCCTTTCCTTTCCTTTCCCCTCCTTTCCTTTCCTTTCCCCTCCTTTCCTTTCCTTTCCTTTCCTTTCCTTTCCTTTCCT